>CAIGRT010043360.1:0-12683 GCA_903798405.1 Fraxinus platypoda | reverse complement strand
TAGTGTTGCTATAAATGTTAAAAAAATTAATTATGGTACGGAACCGAACAGAACAGAACAGAACCGAACCCGAACGGTTCCATAATTATATTTGGACCCGACGGGTCCATTTATTAAATACCCGAAAATTTTGGGTTGAAGAGAACCGAACCGACCCGACCCACGGACAGCCCTACTATGTAGAGGAAATATGTGCACTGATGTGATGAATGAATTCAAAATCAAAAGTGAAGATATTGTCACGTGAAAGAATACAAAAAAAAGGTGTAAGAAAGAGTGTAGATGTAAACAGGTTGTGCGTGCATGGAAACCCCCAAAAGAGCTTACACCTAATTGGTTAGCAAACCAGGTTTGCCAAGATTACTGGACCAGTTTCATTTTTCCCCGACCTGTGTAGCGATAACAAACTTGCAAAACAAAATGTACTCGAGCATTAGAGAGAAAATTTAGCTGGTTTGTTAACTAAAACACGAAACATACAATTTCCAAAAAGGTCGAACGACAGGTCCATTAAATTATAGAAGGCCAAAGTTTCTCCACATTCCAGAATGATATCAAGAGGCACAAGTCAGTAGATGAGATTTGAACTTATCAAGCTCGGCAAGAACCTCCTCTTCTGGACGGTAAAGCATGTCCATCATTCGCCATATCTGCACGAAAATAGTCCAGCCATAATTTCCACAACAAACCATGGATAGCGTACAGTATTTAGCCAGCAATGTTATATGATCTAGCATGCCAAGGGAACAATGTCATCTATATCCGTGATTTTTTCCAAAAAAACAAAAAAAGGAAAGAAACCGCCTTAATACCCACCTCAGAATAAGGTGTACATAAAACACCTCAAGACGCCGATTGTGAGGCAGTTTCTAAAGGGGTATGCCTCAATTGTGTGAAGCACGTGCCTCCCAACACCACCTCAAGGCTATTGACCCACACAACATAAAAATTCTCATAGACCCATTTTGACAATATCCACTAAAACATTCAAAAGTCGTATTTTTCTCATAGGCCAACTTTGTGAATGGTCCAATGCGCCCAGAAACATAAATAATAGTTCATAGATTTTTCTTTCTATTTTGTTTGACATTTTAAAAGCTTGTTTGAGAGAGTTTTTTTTTATAAATCGTTCTCCTTCAAAATCATTTTCGACCGCACATTCTATGGGACTCATCATTTTTCCCTACTTTTTAACCACAATTTCTCCAAAAAAAATCAATTTTTACTAAGAAAAATCTCATCCAAACAAACTCTAAATTGTTCTATTATGAATTTTGAAGATTTTTATCATGTATTATGAACTTATTTTGCATTTTAATAAATTTTTGACATTTTATTGGTTTACTGTGAGGCTTACGCCTCAAAACACCTCAAGGCTTACCGTCACCTCGTTAAGAAAAACCGCCTCAGTACCCAATTACTCCTTTTTAAACTGTCTATATCACTATTTTTACCAATATATAATGGATGGCCTAGTAGGTAAAGGCTAAACTCGAGCACAAGAAAATTTGTTGGTACCTGTAGTGTACCTCCCCCACCAGTTTTTTCACCATCTTCAGAGACACTGACAACTGTCCACGGATCTGACGAATTCCAGTGGAAGTCAACAACCTTATCCCTGTCATAAGGTGAGTAGAGAAAAGATGAGAGTATTAGGACTGTAGGTCGCCTGTAATTTGGGGCAAAGGTGGACAATCATCAGGCAAAACAATTAACGAGGCCCATATGGGCTGTGTTTATAGAGGAGAGCAGAGATTAAAAAATAAATAAAACACTCTAAACCAGATAAGTCCACAATTTATTTGCCACTTGTGAGAATGCAAACCTGTGCCCTGCATGTCGAAAGAAAAGACCCTGTGGAGAATTTGAACTTCCTGTTCCAGCACCCTCCAGCTTGCCAATCTAGGTCAAGAATAAAGATTTCAAGCGCGATCAAAAGAGTTGATCACTTGATAAACAATGAAAAAACTTGCACAATTCTTTTTTACAAAACAATCTTGTCAGAAGCTTCAAAACTCCATGCTATATCATAAATTTTGTACAGAGGTGAGAAAGAATAAAGCAAGCAGTTACGAATAGACTGTGACTCCACACCTTTCCATAATCCCATATATTCAGGATACCGTCCTCTGCAGCACTACCAAAGACAGATGACCTGTCTGGAGACCACTGAAATAGAAATATATCACTGTTAAATTGCTAGTTAAAACATGCATAACAACACTCTCCTACTTAAAAACATGTCTGGCACCTGTACACACAGGACTGCAGCACTGTGACCTTCGAATATGTGGATTGGGGATCCAACTCCACCATTAGTAAGATTTCGACGGTCAAACATACGCACAGTATTATCAGCAGATCTGAAGGATGCAGAGTTTATCCCATGATAAGACTCCAAATATATAAATAAAATAAAAAGTAATCAGAGCAATGACGTATTTAAAAAGTCACCAAGTACAATGGCATCTTCACTAAAATTGTCCCCCTGCATTGTGATCGATGTGATTAAAAAGATTATAATAGTTAAGTCGATGATGGGTCAGAAAGTACCCCGTCAAAATCAGATTTACATCATTCGGATTCCAATCAACACAGTGAAGATCAGCATTATGAGCCTTTTCGACCTGTGAGAAAATAAAAAAATCACAAAGGCCAGTCAGATGACATTTACATAATAAATATAGGCTGCATGTAAAATTAGTGCAATGCAAAAGCATAGGTATGGGGGTAAATGATGGAAAATGGAAAACAATAATACAAGCATAACAAAATGAAAGATAGACAAACAGAATAATCTACACATCAGCTAACATCTTATGCACACATTGATCATAAGCCTTTCAAAAATGTAAAATGAAGAAAGATAACCTTAACAACAGGAGCAGAGCCTGTTCTAGCATCCCATAGGACAAGGCAAGAATCATCGCCAACGCTACAGAACTCCTGTGCACTGTATCAGAGGTTGAAACGAGTATAACTAAATATGGAACAATTCTTCATATTTCATACTATAATGGGGAAGGCTTTAGCAACAAAATGAGCTACTTCACAAGTTATTCATTGACATTTACATAAGAAACTTCTAACATATGACTCATAAGCTGATTTTAAAACTTCAAAGTCATATCCATGCATAACTGATGTTCATATCTGTTAACAGTAATGGAGACATAATTTGTAAATTTCCATCTCAAACAAATAGGTGGGTTTGATTATGAGCATGTTTCGCAAAAACAATTTCTTTCTTATAAGCTGGGGTACGGGGTACCACAAATTGTGGACCAAAATCCATAAGCCTAGATTATAACCCAGATAAGTTGTGAATTTCCAGCTTATCTGGCTTAAAAGCTGGGCTTATAATTTTTGGTCCACACAATTTGTGGGACCCTAGCTTATAAGAAAGCAACTTATTCTGTGAAACATGTTCTATGATTGTGCGAGTTACCTTGAAGGGCAAAACTGAACATCTTCAACAGTATCAGTGTGCCCTTGGAAAATTCCTCTAGCTTGAATGGTGGGGCTGTCTGAAGATTTTCCATTGACAGCACCACCCTTAGATCCTGGAGACTTTGCAGCTCCCTGATCTGTTGCCAGAGAAGAGATGTGGTCATGGATGCTCCATAAAACTACTGACTGGTCCTTCCCTGCAACGAAATTCTCAAATTATTACATATTGTAACAGATAAGTTAAGAAAAGCGTAGAAGAAAGAAGAACAAGATAGTTGAACTAACTGTAGCAGAACAAAGAAAAGCTAATAACTTGAGGTCCCTCTGTTACTAACATATTAACATCAACTGATAACTCGTACAGTTCAAAAGGGATACAATTACAAAACGGTTTGTAACCACATATTTTAAAAAACACCATATTTTACATCTACATCGAGGAAAGAACAAAAGCGAAGTTCTGATCAATTTTACATTTGCTCTATTTTCGACATGAGCCCACGTTTAGTGAAAAAATAAGAATCACCTTCAGGAAAATATAAATGTAAATAGCTACCAAAATCTCCAACAAAATGAAATGCATAATGTTGAATTTTTAAATAAATATCTCAAAAGGGAAAAAAGTGGTTTATCTTTTATGAAAATATGAGAGATGTTTAATCAATTCTCTTTTGGAAGTATCGTTAAATTATAATAGAACATATATCATAAAATATTTAAGTATTTATAGGCACTGGTAATTTAACCTCCAGATAGCACAAAAGGTTCTGTTGGGCACATGGCAAGTGCAAATTCAGCATTATCTTGGTGACCAGTAAGTACCTGCAAGGAATTGGGTAAGAAATTATCAAGCAACTGTACTATCGATAATTAAGCAGGAAACAACAAAGAACATAAAGTTCCAAATAATCAAAATTAAAAATAAGGAAACAAATTGAAATGCCAAAGGGAAGAATATTCAAATAAGAGAACGTGGTACAACAAGAGAGCTTCAAGGTCCATTTAATGATACCAGTACTCAAAATAAATTCAAGACTGCATTTCCTTGGAAAACATACCAGATCTGGACGAGATGCTGAGGCACCTAAAACGGGGTGTCGATTAGGCTGACTTTCAACATCCCAAATGAGAACCTAACCCAATTCAAAGACATTGAACCGTATAAAAAAATGTTTACTAAATTGGAATATAACAAACCAAGAAATAAACACAAAAGGATTGACGACGACGTAAGCTATGATGCACAGAAAGAAATGGTTACATCTGGACTGTCAGTGTGAGTGGCCACAATCTTGCTATTCTGTGGTAATTCTCTGATTCGGTTCACCTGCAATAAAAAATTCATCACATGTCATAAGATACCCAATTCATCACATGTCATAAGATACCCCATTACTGTAAAAATGTCAAGTTCCATAGTTCCACATTGTTCATTCCATTTCTTCCTCCTTGTTTGTAGATGTGTAGGAGTACAATTACCTTTTCTTGTCCTTTTCTCCTGGGAATTTATTGGGGGTTCAGGGATACAGAATTATGTTAGCAGTACAATCAAGTTTCAATGAACCATATTAGATGGTACATACAATGATTTTCATTTGCAGCATGCAAGTCTTGAAAATGTCAAAAGGATACAAGGAATTCAGAATGGAAACCAAAAGAGGAACCGGTCATTTGCTTGATATCAGGGAACAATGAGCTTCTACATTCACCACATAGTTGCTTCATTTTTGTACACGAGGGAATAAAGAGAATAATGCAGGTCACAAGGATACTCATAAGAATTTGTCTTATGCTACAGTCTAATTTTTTTTTCCAAATACAATTATTCACTCGTAGATTTAATAGTAAATAAGGTAAAGAACTGAGATTTTACAGTCAAGTTCTGAAAGAAATAATAAAATCTTAAAACACATTTGAGGTGCAAGTCATATACAAGTTAAGCTTAAAGAAGTATCCAAACATTAAACATTATAAGCAAAACACTCGATTATATTTCAAAGAATAAATCAGAGAATTTGAATCTTTACATCTAATTATTTTCTGTAATCAAATAAAACAATAATAATTATAGATACCTCTCCAGGATGTATAATGGTTTTCCACTTCTTGACAAATGGAGAGCGAGCTTCTTCATTGAACTGAAATGATGATAACCGAAACATCAATTGAAAAAGTAGTAAAAATGAGGTTTGCCCAGAATAACCTATGAGGATTCAAAAAAAAAAAAAAAGAGGAATAGTTTTATGGAAAATAGAGAACTACTTCATCTCTGTGTAAATACATCACCTGTGCTATGTGTTCTGCTGCTGCAACCCTAGGTTTTACCACTTCGCAATTTGCAATGACAAGTGTATTTGGGACGCTACCATCAGTCTACAAGAGTGAGGTGGCAGGAAAGGGGAGGATTAAAAATAATCAATATTTTGCATGACAAATTAAATTAATGGCCAAAACAAAAAATTTGCACTTAAAGCATTAGCACGGTCAAGGCATGCCCATCAATAAGACAGATGACAAATGCTAAGGAGTTTATATGACCCTAGCGCGCACACAATTCTTGAAAGTGATATGAACATATGGGCAACAACGAAAGGGTAGCAGCACATTCGAGGTAAAATAAGCCACTCGCCCAAAGGGAAAACACTTGCTTTGAACAAGTTCGGCAGGATGAAGAGCAAGGATGAGGATTGATCATTGACAGACATACCATCTAGCAATGGAGGATTGTGTCAAATTCAAACAAGAAACTACGAGTCTCAATTTGCCTACCAAGCACTACCAGCTGCTCCTACCGTGTCCCAAAGAGTAACTAGGACCAATTGAGGACCTCACACAAGTGAAGTTTTAATTGATGTATTCATATACTTTGTGTTCCATTTGAGAGCAACTTATAACCCATGAAGCACCAACACCCATATGCCGACGCGCAATTTTTCAAAAAAATATGACACGACACATCGAGACACGTTGATTAAAATAATAATTTCTCCCTCCGTCCCACAAAGATGGGCTTGCTTCCATTTTCATACAGATTAAGAAAATTTAATAAATATAATTGGAACGATAAATTTTACTTACGTTTTCCTAATGTGCCCCATATTGAATATTGCTTTAAATAGAAGTACTTCATATTTGTTGATAATAAGGCACATTAAATAGAATTATATTAGAAACTTAAAAAATCAACTATACTCTCAATAAGGAAAGTGACCTATTATTTAGAATGAATGAAAATAGAACGCAAGCTTATCTTTGAGGGATGAGAGGGAGTATTTTTTATTTTTATTTTTATATTTTAGCTTTAATTTTTAAATGTCGAACATTTCTTTTTAGTTTTTAATCTTTTAAATTGCATGGGTGCAATCCATAATAATTGCAAATGAATAAAAGTCCTGTAGCGATACATTTGGCATTTCCTGAACTTCAAATTATTTTAGTAGGGGCTAAATCGTAAATTTCAATTTTTGAACTTCTGAAAAAGAAAGCTGTCAGTTTGTAGAAACATTTCTAACTACTTTGGGCCCACAATTGACCCACACTTGACACTTGTTTTAACTAAAAACATGCTCTTCTTTTTACACGGTGCTACCATCGGTCACTCCATTCACGGTGCTGCCTCTTCCAACCTTTCTACTTCTCTCATCCACCCATTGTCGTGCAACTGTTAGAGGAAGACACCTCCACTTTTTTGTTTTTAACTACGTATTATGTGTAGGCGGTGTTTCCACCACGTATCGGCGAAGTGTCCGACTCCATAAAACCCTCAGAAAAAGGATACACCACGTGACATGGCGTATCCAATGCATGTCGAATCATGTCGGCGCATCACAGTTTATAACTATGGGACAAAGGGTATGCTTGCAGCATCCAGTACCATTTTAGGGCCAAAGCTCATTAAAAACAGAATCTAACATACATTCCACCATCCAAGTTTCATCACATTTATCACATGTTTAAGGAAGCAGTCCCATCCCCCTTTTTTCTCTGAAGTGAATATGAGTATGTATTTCCAAACTGACCAAACGATACATTCTTTTAAGGGAGGGAGAGGGGGGCGGGGAGGGAGAGGGAGAGAGAATAATGAGATTATTTAATATGCATATGGAGATAAAACTTGTGCAATTATCAAAAAAAAGTGATCAGTAGAAATCCTGTTAAGCAATTTGACTTACAGCTTTTAATTTCCAAACATCGACGTAAGAATTTTCATTAAACAAGATACAAGTCCAAGACTCCAAGTACACATGATTCTATTCCATCAAGTAAAGACAATAAAACTGTTTTCTTCTAGACAGTGGTATTTTTAATTCATTAACCCAAAGAAATCCTAGCTACTACATAATTTAGGAAATTGAAGAATACTGACTTGCCTGTTCAGAAAGGTAAAGGCGCTGACGGTTCTTGTAAGTAGCTTGTTCTAGTTGCGGACCCCATCTGAGATACAAGAAGGTAAGCATCTATATATATAGAGCATAAATAAGTTAACAAAAGTTAAAACAGTGAAAACTCTGTTTCTTCCTTTTTTCCTCTTAATTGCCTCAGCTCTCAGCAACATGCTGTTTTCATACCAAACAAAATGAAATCAAACTAAGAAGCAAAGGAAAATAAAGATACAGTACAGGAAGTAAATATTTTCTCAATCCTGGCTTTTGTGAGAAGCCAGTAAATCCCTCCACTTTCACAAGCGATTTCAGCCCTCTCAAAGTAAGTAGAATAAAAAGTGAGTATTTTCCTTTGTAACAAGCCCTCTCCCAATCGCTATCGATCAGATTCTATTTCATCCCAGAAGTCATCCTATTTTCTAATTGCTTTAGTAAGCTCCATAGGAAGTGAATATTTTCAATTTACCAACAGTTCCTCAGCAATTAGATGAGGAATCAGACTCAGAACCATTAAACTCTCAAGAAAAAACAAGGTACGATCTCCTTCTTCCCCCTTTCATCCGCTAAAGTTCTCTGTAATTAAATAATTAATCTAGTTTAAAACTAATGAATGTACTTTCAATTTTTTCCTTTTTCTCCAGAGGACGTGACGGAAGATATAAAGAAAACACAATGCAGCATGGAAAAATGTGTTTTCCCCTCTCTACCTTTAGCATTTTTCTCAGTGACTAGACGTGAAACCAAGTTTAAACCATTAATCAGAAAAATCAAATCGAAATCCGAAGAAAAAATTGCTCAACCTCAATAAAAAATCTAGAAATTCCATACATTTACACTATATATATATGTGTGTGTGTGTGTGTGTTAAAAACGCGAAAAAAAAAAAACATACAAAATTGTACAGGAATACGTACATGTATATAGTTTCATATAAGAATCCCACAAAACCCTAGAGAGAGAGAGAGCGAAAAACCTACCGACAAGAAAGCGAGGGCCAAACAAGGTTGTGATTTGCAAGCCAGTCGTAAAGAATAGGGACCAGTGATTTCCACTGTGTATACCGCTCCTCCACTGAAGCCTCCGATGGCGCCGATCCTCTTCCTCCTGCTCTGTCCTTCATTCTCTCTGCTCACTCTTGTCAATGTCGGTGTGATATCACTGTAATTTGTGGGAAAATATGTGCCTCTGGGAGGGTTTTGTAGGACGATGAATGCCAATTGCCAAGTGTCAGTAAGCACACTCCATTTGTAGACACGACATTATGTACACAACTTGAATAAGCAAAATGAATTGATAAGCATATTGATACGAGTAATGCGATTATCGATAGTTGTTGTCGCATAATATTGGACGATTATCGACAATTTTTATCGTGGTTCACAATTTTTAAGAAGTCAATATTTACACTTAAGTAATTTTAATTAGGCCGTGTTTGATGATCATTGTTTCGCGCGTTTTATCGCTAACAATTAAAAGGGGATCAGACGATTGTGTAAGTAACAGACTTCTTGAGACAAAGTCCCAAAANAAAGTCCCAAAAATGGGTGTTTTATTGGCGAAAATTTACAATCGGAAACAAACAGAATGCCTTCAAGGGGCGCAAACACACGAGTACTAGAAGAAGTACTTTAAAGTTAAACTAAGAAATTGAAATTACATATTCTCTGTTGAGAGTGTTTGATTCGGGGTCTTTTCTTCTATATCTTCTCTTCCTTTTGATTTTCTTTGTTTCACCATGCTAGGCTAAACTAATTATGTACTAGAGTCAGGTGAACTATGTAATATGATTCTTAAACTTTAGTTTTACAATTCTTGATACCAAAAACACGTTTTGGATATTTGAATGATTATATGAATTTATTTTCTCCGTAATTATTGTATACGTAATTGTGTGAGTTTAGTGGCTTATTTTATGCATTCGAAAGAAGATAAATAAGTTCGACGTGATATAAATCATCACAGAGTCTGATAGGAGATAGAAACATATTGTTATGCCCTATGTGAATATTTAATTGTTCACAAAAACTCATGCATTCTTGTATGTTCGCATTCGTCATAGAGATATAGTCTGGTCACATATTGAAATATATTTAACTTTACTCGAGAGATACTGTTAAATAAGTTATGAGTATTGATTCTTCAATATTTAAATCGTGTGTCAAGGTGTAGAATTAGGTTTAAAGAATACTATTACATAGGGATTTGTGACCCTAGTACATTCATCATACATTAGAAAAACTTCACTTTGCATTCGACATCAAATTCATTTGGTTTAATTCATCACTTATAATTGCATCTGCATTACTATTTTAGTTAGAAGTTCATCGTAATAAACAACTCATTTTTATTGTTTCGGTTAAGGTCGCGATAATTTGAATTAGAACTAATCAATCCTTGTGGGACGATACTCAGATTCAAAAAGTCTACTTTATTACTTTTTAACAAACCGTACACTTGCGATGTGTTTTATTCGAAATATATTTTCGTAAACAATATAATATTAGAAAATGCTGTGTACATAGTATTTCCCATAATGGTGTCCATAATGGACACATGGAGATCCCCATATTGGGGGGTGCATGCGGATCCGGCGCCCCTCCAATAAGGAGCTTCCATGTGTCCATTATGAACACACTTATGTTATGAGCTATGTACCCATAGCATAACCTTATAATATTTGCTTGATATTATTTGTCCCCATAATTTCTCATTTTGCAAATACAAAAATTGGCACATTTCGTTTCAAACCTCTGAAGAAACTACTAGACATGTCCTTACCTTTTGAAAATGGAACAAATTGTCCTCAACCTTTGCGAAAATTGGTGCAATTAGTCCTTTTCCGTCCACTTTGACCATTAAATTGCATAAATTAACAAAGTTGCCCTCCTCTTTAAAATAAACCAAATAGACATAGAGGGAAAAATAGAAAATTACTCGGTAATACGTGACCTTTTACATTTCACGCAATAACAAGCATGAAAACAAAAATAAGTGGAGACCAACATGAAATGTTCCCAAGAAAAGGGAAAGAGAGGTATAAAGAAAAAGAAAAGCAAAAAAAAAAAAAACCCATCCGATCTCATTTACCCATATAACCATGGGAAATAATTAATGCTATATGTAGTTTAAGTAACGGCTAAATAACATTAATTAATAATTTGATATAACATCTTAAATTTTGGTATATGAGCAACATTTAAGATGAATATCACATTTGCGTGTAATATTATTTTACTAGTGTTTCACAAATTTATGTATGATAATAGATTATGTAGGATACCACCAAACTCCCTCTTTTATTTATGTATGATAATAGATTTTAGATCAAAAACTTCAATTCATCCAATCTTGGACTAAACGGCAGTTGCTTCACAAGGAAACCATGGACTCTAGTATGTTGGACCATTTACTCAATACAATCAATAAATTGTAAAATATACTCTTCCAAAATCGATCCACTTAGTACGCATCTTGAGCCTTGACTAGGTCAAGTTAACAGTTTGCAAACAACGACGATCCCGTTAACCACCTCAATATTCAAGTAGCACGCTAGTTCCTTAGTTTCCTACAGCAAAATCAAGACGAGCAAATCGTTACGAGATTTGAGACGATCTAGCTCTTGAAAGACATCCTCTTCTGGTGGGTGAAGCAAATTCATCAATCATCGCGTGAAACAAAGCATTCTTGGATGGATTCTTTAATATGTAACATTATCGCTCTACTTGTTTTCTTAACTGTCATCTTTTCCTTGTCTTTCTCTCGGAAACTAAAATTTCAAGAATTGTCCAATGAAGACCATTTCACCAAGAACAATGAATTTGCTACATGGCTGAAGGAAGAAAGGAAAATGTTTTTCTCAAATCTTTCTTCTGATTCTGCTCGTGTTCTATTCAAAAAGTTCGTCGTCAAATGGAAAACAGAGCTCGAACCCCAATACTACGATGGCATTGCAGCTGCACCTCGATACAAAAAAATAAAATAAAAAAAATCAATCAATAATTTGACTTCAAAATCTGGATATAACTATAAGTTTTAGTTCCAGATATACCAACTTCGATGGGGTTGAATAGGTGCAAACTTTTCGGCGAGTGTTAAGACAACTACAATTGCTTTCATTAGAGTTTTTAGAAATTGAGAAACACGTTAACGCTGAACTATTTCAGCCTGTCACATGTGACGTTGAATAAAAATTAGTTGCAAGTACCTTTCGGGAACAACAATTAAAATGTAAAAATTAGGAAACCTATTGACTGATCGAGACTCGTAATAACACGATATCCTAAAATGAAACTGCTAACTGTAAACTACGACGATCTCTTTGGACAATCATTCCCTGAATTCAACGATTGAATCACTTGTGCAACAATCAGAAGCAATTTTCAGATTTTCGAATTTGACACAAATTTCATATTTTTTACCACTCAACATCTTATCTAATGTAATTATTTTTGACAAATAATATATATGATCTAACATGTTAGATCAATTTCTGAATTGTATATTAGGGTGTGTCTGTCTCCCACATTATTGGGAGAAAAATAGATCAATGAATAATATTTTTTGAAGAATTTCGTAATAACACGATATCCTAAAATTGCTAACTGTAAACTACGACGATCTCTTTGGACAATCATTCCCTGAATTCAACGATTGAATCACTTGTGCAACAATCAGAAGCAATTTTCAGATTTTCAAATTTGACACAAATTTCATATTTTTTACCACTCAACATCTTATCTAATGTAATTATTTTTGACAAATAATATATATGATCTAACATGTTAGATCAATTTCTGAATTGTATATTAGGGTGTGTTTGTCTCCCACATTATTGGGAGAAAAATAGAGCAA
>CAIGRT010043358.1:27207-37343 GCA_903798405.1 Fraxinus platypoda | reverse complement strand
ACGCGGCAGCCTCAAGCAAAGTTGGAGTTTTTCCACATTCCCCTTCTACCACTTGGAGATGTGCCCTAGTGGCAATATATGTGCCTATTTATAACATGGACGTGACTTGGATAAAGAAATATTACTTATCCTAAAAGAGCTCTTCTTTTCGTTTGGATAAAGACTTTCCATAACCTAAAATGACTCTTCCTTTTAGTTCTAATTCGAATCAAAGTATCTATATATGAACGACGCTTGTGGCATGTCCTTGTTAAATTAAATTAAATTCTACTATAGTTAATAATAAATTAAAACTCTTATAACTTATTCTAAGCCAGCAATTGGACCAAAATAGCCCCAATTAAACTAAGCTCAAATAAGTAAAACCATGTGTTGGTACCCATTGTTTTAAAATTCTTTTTGCTACAAGATCATTTTCATCCATAAATTCATACAATAAAATATTAAAAATGTAAGCCCAAATTTTTTCTTCCTTTTTAACTGCACATTCTCCTAAAAATACTATTCAAAACTCTTTATTATTATTATTTTTGAAATAGTGGGCACCAAACATGGGCTTAATTTTGATCCAATCAATTTTGATCAGTTGAGATAATTTATTAATTTCGGTCTATTTCACTGAAACAGGAGATTCCACTCTCGGTCTAATTAAAATTACTGAAGCTATATTCTACACAAACCAGTTTAAAATGTACTAGTTGATCGCCCATGACATATTTCAAAATGCACATATTGGAAGAAAACCTAGTATAGTGGTCACAGACAAGAAGATCGACCAATTTCAATATAAACTTATGCTTAATTTCAAATTTTATTAAAAATCAGATGTCTGATATTTGCATATACATTCAGCAAAGTCACAATGACCAAATAATAATAAGAATAATAATAATAATAATAATAATAATAAGATGGCATTCCTGGTTAAGGTCCCAAAAGTAAACTATTCACCCAATTATTCAATTATTATTATTATTATGTTAAATGTGATTTTTTACCAAAAAGAAAAATAGAAAATTTTGGCCCTTTAAATAGAAGTTGGGCCTGTCTCTAGGCATATATGGGCTAATAAACGTTTCAATGTGTCACATTTTCTTTCAATGCAAATCTGTCATTTTTGCATAACCTTGGGTATTACTCTTATCTACGGTCAATCAATAATTCCATGTAATTGGGAAATTTGATTTTAATCGAGTAACTTCATTTAATATGACAATCAATAATGAAAGTTGACGTTTATTTCAATGCAATTATACTTATTCAATTATTATGTTTCATGATTCTCGACAATTTTGAAATTGCTATTACGTTAGTAGAATTAGTTGAAGTTACTTTAATTGAAAATCACGTTAAAGTATAGTTAAACAAAATTGAATTATAATTACCTAATTGACAATATGACAAAAATATAGTCACTGTAAATGGAAAATTAAAATATAATGTAAATACGAAAAGTTTATAAACACAAATAGTATGTACAGATAATTACACTTTATGTATCTTTAAAAAATACAATTACATGCTACCACACATTCTCCAATCAATCACTATTCTAAAAATTTTTATCTTCAAAAAATGGGTGTCAAAATATTTACTGACTTTCTTCTCTATCTTTTTTTCCTCTCTTTTAAGTAATCAATATGTACGTAATTGTTTGTAAATAGCACTGCTCGTTTAGCCTCTGTTTGATAGAACTAAAAATCTAGATTTCATTGGATTTACTATTTTTCAATCATCTATTTTATCAACTTTTATTCAAATTTGTTCAAAATTTAATTTTAATTTCTACCAAACACGAATATAATATTTTTATTCGACGTGCAAGCTACCGCCAAAAGCAAGCAAAACCTTCAAAAAAGTTTAAGCTGAAATCCACACCGTTGATAATGAAACTAATGAACGGCTCATATGCTCGATCTGCATCGTTCCAAATACACCAATCACGCTCGATCTCAACCTCCTATATAATTTTCCACCCCTTCCGTTCTCATCTCACAACCAAACCCCCCCATTTTTCTGAACACTCTTGAAATTCCAAAAACGCGCGTTTTTTCTACTAAAAATGGCACCAAAGGCAGAGAAGAAGCCAGCAGAGAAAAAACCCGCTGCAGAGAAGGCTCCGGCAGAGAAGAAGCCGAATGCCGGGAAGAAACTTCCCAAGGAAGGCGCGGCTGCCGGAGACAAGAAGAAGAAGCGAGCGAAGAAGAGTATTGAGACATACAAGATCTACATCTTCAAGGTGCTGAAACAGGTTCATCCTGATATCGGTATTTCGAGCAAGGCCATGGGCATCATGAACAGCTTCATCAATGATATCTTTGAGAAATTGGCGCAGGAGGCCTCCAGGCTTGCCAGGTACAACAAGAAACCTACGATTACTTCTCGGGAAATCCAGACTGCTGTGAGATTGGTGCTTCCTGGGGAATTGGCTAAGCACGCTGTTTCTGAGGGTACCAAGGCCGTTACCAAGTTTACCAGCTCTTGAAAAATTTATAATTTATTAGGGTTTCTTATATAATGATTTCAAATTTCCGTTCTTGAACGATGTGTATGAATGATTAAAACTAGGTTTTTTGTTTGGGTGTAGAATAGTTTGTTAGTTGTGGAATGGACGTAGTGTAACTGATGGTAAATTGACCCATGAATGATATTTCAGTTCTTTCCCACATCTGATACTGTTTCTCTGTAGTTGTCTGGATATGTTCTTTTGAATGCTCTAGTGAACTACAATTGTGACAGGTGAATCAAATTTTATCGTAACTCATGTTTACTGTATTGCTGACTGAATTAATGATGTTTCCCCAAACTAGTTCACTCATCTTATTTAAATCTTGCCTTTAGTAAAGTTGTTACTCTTCATTTGCATAGCAAATTCGATTTGTGGATGATGTAGAGTAACAACAAAAAGGCAGAGCTATAAAGTTGTTACTCTACATCATCCACAAANCTGCCTTTTTGTTGTTACTCTACATCATCCACAAATCGAATTGTTACTCTTCATTTGCAGACTTTATAGCTCTTGCCTTTAGTAACAACTTCATTTGCATAGCAAAGTTGTTACTCTTCATTTGCACAGTCTTGAGAAGTAAAACTTAAAATTCTTTTGCAGTTCATTCTGTAGGTTATAGCTCTGCCTCTTTGTTGGTTATCTATCCAGCAACTCCCAGTTGGTATTCTCTATTTATACTTTCCTATTTGAATACTGCAAATTGTGCCAGTAATGCTTGCTTGTACTCCTAAATTTGTGATTTTGCATTATATTTTTGTGCAGAAAGAATGTGCTAACTGCCAAGTGGTCATGTTGAATTTGTTCTGTAGAAATGGATAGGGTGAGTTATTATTAACCTTTGCATGCTCTATTAACCTCTGATTAATTTTTGTTTTGTTCATCTCATGATATTGAAAGTAATGGAAATTTGCTCTTTTGTATAATTCTGCAATCAAATTTTGTGGTCTTTTGCCCTATTAACCTTTGCGTGCATTTCTATTCCTGATTGCTTTTTGATATTGGTGTAAGCTTGAAGCTTGATTCTTTAAATTTTAGAATGTCAATTGATTGGTTAGACTTACCATCCACCTTTCAACTGGGATAAATATGATACTCAGCAACAATAAGAAAATATGAGTTCCATTTTCCAAATAAACCAAAAGTTCACTCAATAAAAGTTGTTCTGTATTGTTTAAAGGCTTAAATTGTGGATGCTTTGTGTAGTTTGTGGATTTACTTTATTTGATGGACTCTAGAAAAAGCGTTACATGCAAGTCAGTTGATTATGGCATTGTGTTCTTTTCCTTTTCAATAGCACATTGTGAGTGTGATTGGTGGATATTATTTTGAAAGAATGTATTTTGGAATAGTAGATTGTTGGAGAATGTGTGGTTGAAAAAGAAGGAAAAGTTATTGATGTGATGGAAAATATTATTTTATTAAAGAATGTGTGGTTAAAAATGAGTNATTATTTTGAAAGAATGTATTTTGGAATAGTAGATTGATGGAGAATGTGTGGTTGAAAAAGAAGGAAAAGTTATTGATGTGATGGAAAATATTATTTTATTAAAGAATGTGTGGTTAAAGATGAGTAGAAGAATGAGAATAAAAATTTTAATGTGTACCAAACAGAGCCTGAATAGCGCAAAGGTAACTAACCCATGATGCTTGGATGGTGATACTATATAAGAGTCAGTTCAGTAGACAATACCTGCTTTAATCTGTAGGATGAATCTTTAGTTATTTATGTCGAAAAGTCCTGAAAAATTGGAATTATTCTGATCGTAAATGATCAATGTGTCAAATTTATATTTAATGCTGGTATCCATTTTTTCCTTCAACATTTGGAGAGTTCTTGGTGTTATGGTCTGATTAATGCTTTTTGTGCATGGACATGCTAATATATGCTCTTGTATGCAGGTGGGTGGATGCTTGTGGTTGGAGGGTACCTGTCTTCCTGACCCTAACGAAGTGTCATAAAAAACCTGATTCTAGTGTCTGTAGTCAGGTTCTTCTACAGGAAATCTTTTTTTCCGAAGGCATAACAAACCTTGATACTGTACTTCAGGTTTTTTTCCAAACTTTGCCTTCTGAAGACAAAAAAAACTTCGATTCTTTTCCGAGCTTTTTTTTTCTTTAGATAAATCATAAATGTCTCGCGCGGACACTTCGAGTGTTATTGATTTTAAAGTTTTTATTTTTGATGTCAATGTCGGAGACAATTGAAAGTGTTCAAATGAATCAGCACCCATAACATCTGATTACCTAATATACAATTAAACCCTATCCAACTCCTATAATAAGAATGATGAAGTCATGGTGCGCTTCCACATAGGGGAAGATCCTTTTTGAAACATTGTTATCTGAACTCTGCAGTGGTTCCACAGTAGCCTTCCCTGTGATGAGAGTTTATTCTCTTAGTTTCTCATGCATATCTGTCCTGTTTATCATAATAAAGTTGTATAATAAAGTTGATTGGCTGTAGATGAGGTGGATGGAAATATGGAGTCTGCATTGTGAAAAATATTGTTGTAATTGCTGGTTTCAGAACATCTGTTCTCATTTGATTTTGAATTTCACTAAGAATTCTTTTAGAATTTATGCGACTCTGATTTGCTTTGCACGTGCATTTTCTACATAATGCAACATAACACTTGTTAAGGCATCACCAGTTCTTCAATTCTCCTTAGTGAGGCAAGAAATGTAGACATTGAATGCACTTGAATGGTTTCAGCATGAAAAATAGTTGCCCTAGCAATGGGTGTCCTTACCATGTCAAGAGTGATGGTGAGAAAACAGTCAATGACCATTCTGTGGCAAATATCATATCTCGGTGAAATATTGAATGATGACAAACGTAGGAGGTTGGCCTCTTTTTCTAGAGTGCAGTGTAGAAAATTCATATCAAATATCGCTTTTCTCATTATAACTCATCATTTTTTTACTTGATGTGCAGATTAGTGTTAAATTTTATTTTGAATTTCGGGATTGGTATTACAGGCCGTTGAATCAATTAGAGGTTAGGCCCTAGAAAAGATGATAAGTCCATTTTCTGATCTACGTGGAAGATCTGTAAATTTAGCTACTTATTAATATGTATCTTGATCTTTTGTGTTAAGCAACTTTTAAGACTTGATTTTGCTTCAGGTTGGGAACTACAATCTTGATTTTGGAGGACCAATCATATTCAATTGGTATGAAGAAACGAAGGGCAAGGTGATGAGTTCACATTGGCATTCACAAAGATCCTGTTTTGAGTAATGTGGTGTGAGATTAATTGAAATAATCTGTTTATAAGGTTTGCATTGCCATTGCTATCATATGAAAACTGAATATGGATGTTTTAAAATTAATTTTGGCAATTTCATCTATGTAAATATTTCATTTACAATTTGGCCCTTGTTTGAGCCACATTAAAATTTTCATTTTTATTCTTCTATTTATTTTCAACCACATATTCTTCAATGTAATAATATTTTTCATTACGTCAATAATTTTTCTTTTTTTCAACCACACATTTAATAATTTTTATATTTGTTATTTGGATAAATTACACTATTGATACCTAGAGCCTGTTTGGTACAGATTCTCATTTTCTACAGTAAATCAATACTCATTTTCAACCACACATTCTTCAATAAAATAATATTTTCCATCACAGCAATAACTTTTCATTCTTTTTCAACCATACATTCTTCATCAATCTACTATTCAAAAATACATTTTTCCAAAATAAATTTAAGTCACCCTAGGGTTTTTTTTTTTAAATCAATATTTCTTTAGTAAATAAATTTGGAATTTAATTCCGATTAGGACTTTTTAATTTAAGTCATTATCTAGAATTTAGACATTATCTTGCTTTAAATATGAGTTGTAAGCCATCATGGCAGTTAGTTGTTTTTGAATTGAAATTAAAAAAGTAATTGTTGAAATTTTCTCCAATTTGTCGGTCTTATATCGGTATTTATTAGAATCAATGATTTTGCAGTCAAGATCAAGAATTCCATGTTCTTTGTAAGAATCAATGAATATTTGATTCCTAAATTCATTGTATTCTTTGTTAATCAATGTGTTTTAGATTGTTCTTTTTGTTCATCATTATTTATCGCTTTCGCACGTACATCACTATCTAATATGCCCTTTTGCATTTATATAAGATGCTCCACCTAACTGTGCCAAATTGTTTTGTCTCCTCCGTTTTATTGTTTTCTTTTTTGCGTCTCCTTGGCGTTCATCAAATTGAGATCTACATTAACTAAGAGCTTGTTTGGTACCGTTCAAAATTCAATTAAAATTGAAAATAGAGCCGTTATTGGGTTCCACTCGTCTAATAAAAGTCAAACAATAATGGCTAGTTTTTCAATTTTAATCTGATTTTAATCTCTACCGAACACGCCCTAAATTTTCCCATTTATGACACTGTTATGCCTTCTATGTGCTACATGTGCTTGTTGGCTATTATGATTTCAGTTTAGGGCTTGTTTGAGCTCCATTGTTTAGGTAGAATGCATTTTGGAATAGTAGATTAATGGAGAATGTGTGGTTAAAAATGAAGGAAAGGTTTTTGGGTTATATGTAATATTATTTTATTGAAGAATATGTAGTTAAAAAGAAGAGAGAAAAATACATTTTAAAAAAATGGGGAACAAACAAGGTCTTAATAATGGTAGATGCTGAACACTTTATGTAGAGTTATTATGATGATTCAACATGCAATATCCATTTGAAGGATGTGTTCCTCTGTTTCCTAATTGCATTCCCATTTTGATTGTCCCCTACCTTTCTAGTGTACGCCAAGTTGACTTGTCATATTCTTGTTGTCTCTCTTAGGAAGCACTTCATGGACATGATGGTTAATTAGCGGTATCTCGTATTTTCTGGTAAACAAGATTCTTTCCCTATGGCTTAGGTTTACCTCGAAATTATGAGGTTTCCTCGGTGATATTGATTACTTCACGAGGATCTTTGCTCAGTGTTAAGCTATCTGGTTGTAGATTTTGTGACATTTTGCATATCAGATAGTAAAAATGTATTTTTGCAGGTTCTTTTAAAGATCTCCTTTTCTGTTTAGGGATTCCTTAACCAGTTGTGCGATAAGTTTTTATTTGTCAAGCCAAAAAGGTCTTGAGAACCAAGGCCTTCTTGCTTTTGTCAGTAATTGAAGCCAGAGCTGAATCCTTCGGTGGTGTTTGAGGTGGGACTCACATATTGGATTATATATTGATATTTATACCGACATTTCTCGTAGTAGTGTGGAATGTGCAATTTATCATTCTCGGGTGATTTTTCATGCTTGAACCACTGAAAATGAAGATGGCTATGAGAATCTTCCATGACAAAGTTATGACTCCTCTTATTACGAACTTGCTTCGTGCACATAATCATGACTCGGTGTTGGAGTGGGGGGGTAAGTTTGCAATATTTATGTTCACTAACAGTGAGAATGGAGTTACTATGTGCCATCCTTGTGATATTTTACTCGTGTTCTGCTATTGTGCTTGACCTCTAGGATGGGGATTGCCCTGCTAACCGTTGAAGCTAAACAAGCAAATTGAAGCACTTCATTAGATCCCACTTGAAAACCAATACTGAAAGACATCCTTTCTTAACATCAAGTGAGTTGGGACTTGAGTTTTCAAGGGCATTGTTATTCAAGTAAGGTTGGCTCTTGATCAATGCAAATGATTGTTCCAGAGAACTATGAAGTTACAAAACATGCAATTCATTAAAAAAATGACTTACTCTCTAGGTTCCTGTGTCGAGATTTTCCAAGAACATGTAGTTGGGCAGAAGTGGCCTCAAATAGTGTCGTAAAGCACGAGATCCAGTTGTGACAGTTTTTGAATAAAAATAGAGTTAGCCCTTAATAACTGTTCTTTTAGCGTAAACTTCGATCCATTATTGAGGTTCACATGATTGGCATGTTAGTTATTTTATGGGTTCCAATCTTTATATTGTATCAGTATCACTTCTGCATTTGATGTCATTTCACTATGAATGAAGTGCTAGTGAACGAGTTAATTAAATGATTGACCACTAAATTTTATATTTGGAGCTTGTTTGGAATAGATTTTAATCCAATTAAAATTGAAAATATAGTCGTTATTGGGTCCCACTCGTCTAATAAAAGTCAACAATAACAGCTAATTTTTCAATTTTAATCCGATTTTAATCTTTTCCAAACAAGCTTGGTTACTACTTGCTTTTGGTAAATCACTACTTCTCTAATTTGAAACCACTACTCTAATAAGACAATCAAAATTGCTCTTATCAAATCCACATTTTGAAATCACCTTCATCCCCAAATGCTATGGTTCCTCTACAAGATAAGTACTTCAATTTGAATTTCATTTATGATTAATCTATGTGTACATAGGTGTACACATATAGGTTGACATAATGTGAGTGGGGTGGGATCCAAGATATTGTAGCGTGGGCCCCATCTCACTCACATTATGTAATCCCTTATGTGTACACCTATATGCATATATGTATACATAGCACTTTTCTTTCATTTCTTGTCTTCATTTCTTTGTCTCTTCCCTGTGCGTGTTTTCTCCATTGTGATGAGTCCAATCTGTTTATGTGATGGTTCTGGGAATGTATGATTTTCAGAACTTTATCTTGTAATCAATACTACTACCTCACTTACGTCATGATTATCAAGTCAATTGTTTCAATAATCACTCAACTTGTATGATGGTCACGGACTGCTAATTAAACTTTAAAGTGCTTCATAGTGCTCATTGAACTTTGTCCGTTTGCACTCCGTCCACCACTCTAAAAAATCTGTTACCTTATTTGTTGACGTGGCTAACGAAAATCTGACGTGGCAAGTAACGGTCGTTAAAAAAATGACAACTCAGCTAAACCATTGTTTCATCATTCATCCCACTTACACTTTGTCACAATTTACTCATCGAACTTCAAAATGCTCCCCAATGGTCACTTATCTTTGAGATCATCCGCTATATTTTGTTCATTTCATTCCTAATGTTCGCACTGTAAGTTACAAATGTTAAAAAAATTACAACTCAACAAAAATAACTCACCAAATCACCATATATGAAACGTGACTTCCATGGCCCATCAACTTCTTTAAAACCCAATAAAGCGACTTTGATGCTTTAGGGGACGCTTTATTTGATTTTAAAGATGTTTATGAGGTATGGAAATCACATTTCACATATGGTAAATGTTTCTCCAAACAAGTTATGCTTCAGAGTCTCAACTTTAGATTGAAACCTATTTTTTGCTCAACAAACGTTCGAATTAGAAAAATGATATTTTTAAAAAAATCACTGTGGTCGCTTTTTTGGGTTTTAAAGAAGTTAATGGGGCCGTTGAAGTCACGTTTCATATATGATGATTTTGATGAGTTAATTTTGTTGAGTTGCATTTTTTTTTTTTTTAAACATTTACCTCACATGGCATGTCAACATTTTTACAAGGATTGTAATTTACACTGTAATTAAAATGTGTATAATTTTTAGAAATTATAACTTACCATTGTGTAAACACTTTTAAGGCCTGTTTGAGCCCCATGAAGGGAACAAAATATAGCGGATGATGAATGGAGTGCAACATCTCAAAGATGAGTGACCATTGGGAAGCATTTTGAAGTTCGATGAGTAAATTGTGACAAAGT
>CAIGRT010043358.1:0-27188 GCA_903798405.1 Fraxinus platypoda | reverse complement strand
TGGAATTTTTGTATGAACATTAGGAATGAAGGGAACAAAATATGTGGATGATGAATAGAGTGCAACATTTCAAAGATGAGTGACCTTTGGGAAGCATTTTGAAGTTCGATGAGTAAATTGTGACAAAGTATAAGTTGGATGAGTAATGAAACAATGGTTTGGTTGAGTTTCATTCTTTTAACGGTCGTTACTTGCCACGTCAGCAAATAAGGTAACGGATTTTTGAGAGTGATGGACGGAGTGCAAACAGACAAAGTTTAGTGAGCACTGTGAAATACTTTAAAGTTTAGTGAACAGTCCGTGACTATGATATAAGTTGAGTGATTATTGAAACAATTGACTCATTATCCAATTTCATTCAGATCACAATAGCCAATCTTGTAATCAATAACGAACAATGCTACATGTACAATGTTGGATTACAATATTGGGTTACAACCTCTCACAAGGGAGGTGGACCCCACGATTTAAATAATAGTGGGCTCCACCTCCATTGTGAGAGGTTGTAACCCAACATTGTACAAGAAGCTTTATTGATCAATAACACCCTCTTTTGGATTTGAATTTGAAATTGGATTTTAACGTCTGCTTCAATTGATAATGAAGCCAATCAATTGAAAAGCTCCAAAGTCCAATCTTTCCCAATCAAGATTGGCAAATCTCCTCCAACAGTATTCATTCAACATATCTAATGCTGCTAGGCGTTATCTTAAGCTCAAAGACCGTTGCAAAACCGCTCAAGACTACGCCTTGCTCCACCCCAACCCGCACCCCTACCTCTGCCGTGGCCACCGCGACGGCCACTACTAACAAGCACCACCACCAAAAACAACTGCCCACATTAAATTCTATCCTGCGTGAATCGGTTGATACCGTCTCGATGTCCACGGCTAAGACTTCTCCCATATCTCAAATCTGAGAACTTTGTTCAGTCCTTGGCCGGAGGGAGAACAGCCTTCTGTATTTAGACAAGTCAAAATCGGAGAAGTCTGTGATTTACCAAAAGCAACTTACAGGTGGAGCGATTAACAAATTCCACGTGCCATATCATTTTTTCATCTGCCACATGGAATATTGGGCCAAGAAAAATGATGAAGGTACAGAGAAATTTATACTGAAATTTGAATTCTCAGTGACATGGTACAGCCCATGTACTAAATATTGAAACAAAAAATATTGCTCTCACCTTTGGCGGTGTCTGTTCTGTACCTATAGCATGGTTGCTTTTATTTTTAAGCGAGCAAGTAATAATCAGGTATAAAATTATTAACTAGCTGATGAACATATGGAGCTGATTATGTCTCTTTTCTATCATATAATTGGAGATTATTTTGACAATCATTTTTTGTTTCTAAATGTAGACAACGAATCTGAAAAACAAAAATGAGACATTCAGATAGAATCACAGGAAATCAAATTCAAGCATTCTTTACATTCAGATTTACAGATCAGAAACCTTGCAAATCATTAATTACCCTACCAACACCCAAAGGAAAGCCCTAATAAACTATGAATTCAAGAGCTAGTGAATTTGGTAACAGCCTTTGTACCCTCAGACACGGCATGTTTTGCTAATTCTCCTGGAAGGACCAATCGGACAGCAGTCTGAATCTCTCGAGAAGTAATCGTCGGCTTCTTGTTGTACCTTGCCAGCCTAGACGCCTCCTGAGCCAATTTCTCAAAAATATCGTTGATAAAGCTATTCATGATCCCCATAGCCTTGCTGGAAATCCCGATGTCAGGATGAACCTGCTTCAGCACTTTGAAGATGTAGATCTTGTAAGTTTCCACACTCTTCTTCGCGCGCTTCTTTTTCTTGTCTCCAGTGGCGGCGGCGCCTTCCTTCGGAAGCTTTTTCCCTGCCTTTGGCTTCTTCTCCGCCGGAGCCTTCTCTGCGGCTGGCTTCTTCTCCGCCGGCTTCTTCTCTGCCTTTGGTGCCATTGATGGAGATAAAAGTGTGAAGTGTACTTGAAGGAATTCAATGAATTTGTTGAGTTGGATGTAATGCTTAGGGTGCGGTTGTGTTTATATAGGATACCGTGGATTGAAAGCGATTGGTGGACTTTGAGAGACTCGGATTGCGTCTTTAAGCCGTTGATTGCATTGAAGTGAGTCGACGGTGTTGATATGCGTTGATAAAAATGTATACGAGGGAGAAATTTGAATATTAGTCATTTTTTAGTCTCAGATCGTGGATATGAACCGTTGACGCAATCAGTAATTAACGGATGAGATTCAGTGAGATGATGGTTTCCTGAATGAGTTTTGAACTTTACACACCTTAAAACATCTCCAGTAGACTCTCTATTTTTAAAGAGCATATTTTATCATTTGGAAGGCATCTATAAATTTAGAAAGTTAAAATTTTAAAGTACTCCGACAAGCTTTTTATATTTAACACTTAATTTCACTACTCCAAAAAAATATTTATTTAAAATTTAGAGAGAAAATTTTGAAGTACTCCAGCAAACTTTTTATATTTAACACTTAATTTTACTACTCCCAAAAAATATTATTATTTTTGTTTATCTTTTATTTTAACTAACTTTTTTTTAGATTATTTTATTATTTTCCTACATTGAAAATTGAAACACTTTAAATGCATTTAATTATAGAGAGTGAATTTGGATTTGGAGAGTCAAACTCACTATTTAAATTAAAATGTTAATTTAAAAAGTCACTTGGAGTATTATTTTAAATGTTGACTCTTTAAAATAGAGAGCATCTCATGTTTAAAGAGTCACTTGAAGATACTCTTATAATTTCTACACTAAGGGCAATGCCGCAATGGAGAGTTTTTTTTTTTTTGTTGTACGTTACATCACAATCACGATTTACTAGTAGTATTCTAAAATGCGTCCTTTAGGCGCGGAGATAGCACTAAATGCCCCCACCTCGTGCTTTTTTGTGCCTTTTTTTATTAGTAGTATTTTTTATTAGGTGCGGTTTTTTTTAATATAATATTTTATAATTTTTTATTAGTAGTATTCTAATATTTTATTAAGTAAAACTGGATGTTAATTTGCATATATAGACGTGAATAAAGAAATGTATTCATAAATGTGAAATTCTAATTAACTTATAAGTAAAATTAATAACATTGAAATACACAAATGAAGATAAATATTAATTAAATGAATGTGAATTAATCAAGAATTAATAATAGGAAATTCATACATTAATAAAAGCATGTGAAATGAATTTGTCAAATATACATGTACATTGATTGTAACTAAATGGTTAAATAAATTAAATATATATATATATATTGAAAAATAAAAAAGTAAGGTACTATTAAAATAAATGAATTATAGTATGATTAAAATTGTCCAAAAAAATAATTTTTTGATATTTAATATATTATAAATTACTTACATGTTTGTTTATCATTTTTTAAGTGGAAATTACAATGACTAAGGCTATGTTTGATTGTGCAAAATTTTCCATGCAAAATGGAAAATCAATTCCAACTTCCACTTTTACAATGTTTGATAGCAATTATTTTCCTTGAAAATGGTTTTCTTGATTTCCCTCACACGAGCACAATTTCCATGGTTTTGTTGAAAATGAATTCCCACCACTTTGGTGGAAAAAAAATTTCCAAGTTACCCTTTTTTATTTTTTTTGGCAATTGGAAATTTTTTTAGGTACAATGGTAAAAAAAATTATCATTTTTATTGACAATTTTTATGCAAAACAAAGTCAAACGAATGATATTCGGTATTGTAATTTTTATTTTTTTGCAATGAGTACAAATTCTAGACCAAATGATAAAAAAAATTATTACTTTAATGGACAATTTTCATGAAAAATGAAATCAAACTGACACCAAACTTTCAACATTTTTTAGGTGAAAAAATTAAATGGGCTCCTCCGCCCCTCCCTATTTTGACCGTAAAAACTTGGGAAAAAAAATGACAAATTGAGGGGAAAAAAATGAAAAAGGGTAAAATGGGGGCAAGGGAAGGAAAAAAAAGAAACACAAAAAAAACGGTAGGATGCTCAGAGGCGCCTCTTTTTCAACCTGATGGATCAGGTGAGGTGACAGACCCACTGTCACATTGGGCGCAATTATCATCATAGCAATGTGCACCAGCCGGGAATCGAACCCGGGTCTGTACCGTGGCAGGGTACTATTCTACCACTAGACCACTGGTGCTTCTTGTTAACTTGTGCAATAAATTTAGTTTATATTAATTGGTCACAGTTCTTTATATACGATTAAATCCGAATTATACAAGCTTGCTCTGTTGCTCTTACCAAATAAATCATCCTACGAATGTTGTTCAGTTGTATAATTGAAGAAAACATAAACCAAGTTCATCATTCAATTTTACGGAATTTACTTTTAACTTAAAATTCAATGATAAAATGATAAATAAGATGTTATATTCAAAATATTTATATTATAATCAAACAATAATGTTGAAAACATTTCAAACGTTCACTTAAATACTTGTCTTGTGGTTTTAGAAGCGAAAAAAAATTAATTAGTTTTTCAAATCTAGTTGTTTAATCATTGATAACATAACTAATTTATTTAATGTGTTGACACACAAAAAGTGTAGCCCAATTCGAATGGCCCAATTAAGGAATTCAGGACAAAGACTCAATCAAAATTTTCAGTAAGTGTAATGGAGGCTCACAAACAAAGCAACGTCATCGTCCAAGCCTGTAGAACGCCCAGAAATTGAGCAAATGAAGTGTCTTATGGTCGTCCAGAGCGATGGACCAATCATCGTCCAAATTGCTGAGTCGCCCGGAATCCTAGTGATGATTAACATCTTGTTGTTATCTAAAGTAGTGGTTTAAGGCAGTTTGAGCACGTCATGATTACATCCCACGATCTGAGAAGTTCAGTGGCAAACGGTTATGAAAAATCGTGATGGTAGGAGTTACAAACGGTAGTTATTGACAAGGCGGTCATTATGAAAGAAATGGGTGGTTACAAACAGTTTCCAAACGGTTGAAAGCTGCTTAAGAAGTATAAAAGAAAGAAGAAGACAATGAAGGAAGCCCCGAAAAAATCACTCTCAAACAGAGAATATGTAATTTACTTTTCTTAGATTAACTTTAATTAATTTCCTTCCTTGTACTCGTGTGCTTGCGCCCCTTGGAGGCATCTTGTTTGCATCCAATTGTAATCTTCAATCAATAAAAACTCATTTTTGGAACTTTGTCTCAAGAGGTCTGTCCCTTACACAATCGTCTGATCCCCTTTTTAATTGTTAGCGACAAACCGCGCGAAACACAATGTTTCATGTGACATAATTGATCTGAAATATGTTTCGATCAAATTCAACTTGAATAAACTTCTTTTTGCATATACATAAATAATCGTTAGTAAGTTTTTGTAAGCAATATAAGTATTTAGAAAACAACCATCCATTTTTTTTAAAATAATGTAGCAAACCAATTGCTTTTTTTGTTTTACATGGTAAAATGTAAATAACACTTCAAAATTGTCAATTCCGAACATAAATCATCTCAATTAATTTCCGAACGTCTTTTATATTTCAAATAATGCTCAAGATACTCGTAAGACTTTAATAAACTAGTAATAGTCACACGTTTTAATCTCTCAAAATTATAAAAAAAATGTGAATGTATCTTTATATTGTTTAAATTGTTCAATTTGAGTTTGAAGTCAAGATCGAGTTTGATCAATTATAAAGAAGTAATCAACTCTAAAGAATTATTCAGCTGATTGCTTTCTCTCATTATTGTTACTTTCATCAATTTCATCTTTCTTCGCGTGATACTATTTTCCTAGAATACATCCTCAATTCCCATTTGTTTAGCTTCATCCATAGTACTACCAAACCCAAATTCTCTATAATATTTGAGAAATGAAAGAGTCAGCAAGTTAAGTTTGATCATCAAATATGAAAGAACTGAAGAAGGCGTTTTCAAAAAAATGTTATAACGAAATTATGCGATCAGAGGGGGATATACATCTAAATTAAAGGGAAATTTTATGAAATTGTTATATGACCATCTATAATTTTGAGTTGGGTGCTTTTGAGTTATAAAAAAAACAAAATGCTCATAAATTTACATAAAAGCTTAGTTTGTGCTCAAACATGAAATAAACATGTATAGACGAGGATGTTAATATATAATTGTGACCACTTTAGCTTGACGATATGTTAAGAGGGCTACATGTACAACTATAATTGACAATTTTGTTGACAACAATGAATTGTCAGAAATCTTTACTATCCATTTTAAAAACTGTTTTCTTAAATCAACAGTACAGATGTTTACGACACATGGATTGTCAACATAGATTGTACAAACAACTTTATTCCACGTTGAATATTTTAATCAAGTAAAGGATGATTCTATATTTGATAACAGTCAATTATAGAAATAAAACCACCATAAACGTACAAACTCAACTTTATTCGAATGAGTTCGATTGAGACGAGCATTTTCGACGGATACATTTGTTCAGACTACATTAAACAACTACTGAAATATTCCATAATAAACAGCTATATGTCTCGAGATGCCATTACTCGATCTTACCCTGTTCTGAGAATGGATCCAAGATGCTCAGTACAAGGGGGCTGAGCAAGCAAAACTACAAAACTAGAATACATAGGTACCGCAGTTATCTAGCTCTCCTGAACATGATGTCGTCTTAGGACCTCATTTTCTTTAGTTAAAATCTCGACACGGGATTGAAGAACATTGATCATCGCTTCGGCCCTCATCACTTCGATTTTCAGCGTCTCCCTCTCCATGGAGACATTCAAGATCCCGTTCTCCAAATCGTTAATAAATTTCAAATACCCCGGAGGCACAGATTTCTCGAGGTTGGAAGAATCAAAGGTAAGCGAGTTGACTGGATTATTTTCTTTGGGTTCTACAGGTTCTAATAAAGGAAATTCCAGAAGCGCAGGGGAGAGATTTGTCGTCATTATCATTTTTGAGGTATCATGGCTCGTCGTCGTTGAATCTTCCGATCCATTTGCATGACTTGAGTTAGGATCATCATGCTTTAATCTTTTGCTTTGAGATAAAGAAAGTTCGGGATTTTCTTCAGATCTTTCCCTCTTGCAAGCAAATGGGAGAGACTGAAGCTCAATTTGATTCTTGACTTGGGGAGGAGCCATGCTGAGAGGATGAATATCCTGTAAAAAAATTCGAGTTCAAATATGTCGAAAGATAAAACACCTATAGTCAAGCTAAGTTTGAGAGCATTAAGTAGAAATGTATTAATATTCCGGAAAGCTATTGACAACAATGGAATAAGCAAACAACGATAATATTAACAGGAGAATCTCACATTATATAGGTCAAAAAGTTTTGATCTACTAAAAGCTTTCAAAAATCACCTACATTATTATGAATAAAGGGTATAGCTGTCATGTAAGCTCGCTTTCTCAGATGAATAAAGAACTAAACACTTGTAGAAGGAAAATAAGTAGCAGCAGCAGCATCTTACTCCTAAACTTTCTAAGAAATTAACTTAAAGTAGGGAACTGATTGATTTTGCAATCCAAGCAAGAAGCCTGATAGATACAGCAAATTTGTCAATGCAGTCCGTAAAGGGTATTCTAGGAATCAAACACGGAAAAATAACAGTTAGTTTTCTTATCCTGTTTGATTTTTGATTTTTTTCAAAATTTTATTCCTCAAACCAACCCTAAACCACACGTTCTCCCAATAAAATAATTTTTCACTTGGATCATAGCTTTTTCCTATTTTTTAACTATACATTCTCAAAAAAAAAAAAAAAAATCAGTTTCCAAAAATAACTTCTCAGAAAATCAAACAAGGGCTAATATTTATTTTTTTTTCAATTTTCTTTGCAGACGTTTTAGATACTTGTCCCAGAGCCAAACAGCAAAGCAAAAGGAAGGCAGATTTTCTTGTTTCCCTACGCTGCGAGATCAATTAACTAGGATCACTGAAACAAACAAGGACCCTTACTGTAAAGAATGTAATCACTTCAGAGATGATAGACTTTGTGGTACGAGATCATCAAATGGCTTCAATTTACTGTCCAAGTTCATATAAAAATAATACTGCCTATAAATTAACAAGTATTTATCATTGAGCAAATGCCATAGTGCTATAGAATTAGCGACTGAATCATCTGATTGCACTGGGCGACTTTGACAACCCAATCCTTAAAAACCATAGATCTAGAGGTGAGGAGTGTACAAATATCAACATCTAAATAAAGCAGCGCACAACAGTCTCGTCCACAGTTTGCGAATTTAAGATACCACAAAGCTACTTGCTAGTGTTAATAGACTGTCAAGACACACGTCAAGTTCTCTTTCATATATGAACGGCCACGGAATATGTCAATGTATTTGACAAAAAGTGGACAAGTAGTAGGCATGCTCCACCTCAAAGTATAGATATACTTGCCATGTTCCCTCGTGCATTGGGAAAAGATATGGTCTCATAGAAATTGACAGAAAAAAGGAACTTATATATATGACAACTTACCAAAATATCAAATCATAAATTATTAAAATTAATCAACAAATCTTAGTTAATCATACCTAATCAGATTTAAATAAAACTTTATTGTTAATCTTATTCTACTGAAGCATTATCTTCAATTCCCATCAAACTAGTATTACAGAAAGCTAAGGACTGTGTTCCCTTGAACTTCACAGAGTAGGCTACCAGTGTTCCCTTGAACTTCACAGAGTAGGCTACCAGTCCATAGACTCGGACAATGGGTCAAGGCTGGAAGTCTTGTCATCCAAAGTATTGTTGCCACTTTTTAACAGTTGAGTTTAAATACTTTTTCTGTCTACAGTTGATGAAGAACAAAATACACATAAACTGTGCTGTATTATGATTCCATGACAAGGATTTCTTTTTCCATCTTAAAATCTAACGTGCAGCTCAATACTTCCAAAAGTAGCAAAGCATAATGCACAAAAACTTAGAAAAGATAACTTGCAATTCAGTATATGCACAACTCATTTGTCCCAGTTCTTGTTCTTTGCAATCAAAAGAAAAACAATATAGCATGCAAAAAATTAATAACTTCATTGAACATAAAATTTTGCAACTAAAAAGGGGTGATATGCATAAAGGAAGTGAATTACAGGATATGAAACAAAAACACAGAAACAAGACGATAACTATAATGGAAATGAACCGCATGGATATGCAAAAGATTGTGCAACACCTAGAAATTTCTTTGAATGAAAAAATAAAGAAAAGAGCAGAAAATAAACCTCTTTAAGGTGATTGACCTCGACTCGTGCTTCATCACCATTCGGCATATCTTCTTCAACCTCTACGCCAGGAACCACAAGGGCTGCATCATCATCCCATTCCTCCTCAACAAAAGGGGCATATCTGTCCCCATTTGGCGGTCCCAAACCACTCTTCTGAAAGATTCTACAGAGCACAAACGCATCCTTTTCCCACACAAAACGACAAAGAGGAATTTCTTTTATGATCCATAGCTTTCAACAAAGAAAAAGAAATATGCACCAACTTTAAATTTTAACATAACCACCCAAACCTGTGCTACTCTAGCCCTCTCTAATTCTGCATCGCAAAGCCTGTATTCATGCATTACCCAATTTGTTCTCTTGCCATCAGGCGCTCGTCCGCTGTGGAAAACAAGGGTCTTCTTCATTCCAATGGTTTGGTTTTTATGGCGCACAGGACGATCCTTTCCAGTTGCTTTCCAATACCCTTTGCCAGTGGCACGATTCAGCCGAGACCCATTACCGTATTTTCTGTCCACAGGGCTGAAAAAGTACCATTCTAGATCTCTGGTCTTCAGGGATGCATAATCTTCAAAGCAAAAATCACGACATAAGACTATTCATTAGAAAGATCGAAAAAGAATTTCGTATAGATAAACAGAAACCATGGAAAAAGTAGAATTTGCGGTAAAGTGTAAACACAGGAGAATCTAATGACATGCTAAGAACTTAGTATACAAAATTTGAATTCATATTAATACAAAAGATACTAAAAGTTAACTCTTGGATCCCCAATTCGCACACCCGTAATGCATAACTATAGATACAGGCATTCATATATATATATATTTCTGCCTATATGTCCCTTTTTTCCACTCCCACTAATTTATCATTTTTATCATATGCAAGTTCTGAAAATTTCATCTTTAGCCTAACTTATCATTTTTATTAGCTTATAGTTTTATAAATCTCATAATTAGCTCATCCAATCGCAAAATACATACATATGCACAAGTAATCTACATTATTGAAATTGTAATTAAATTGTAGACCCAAAATAATCATTAATGACATAATTAAAAGAAATTCTGTATCCACAAAGAACTAAAAATTTGCTCCTGATTAAAAAAACCCATAGCTAACCAAAAATAAAATAAATCTTATCCGACCAAATAAAATCAGCAAAAAATATATAAAATGCATCTTGCTAATTTTCATATATGTACCTGCAAGTTCACAGGGCTCAGATTTGTAGACATCAATTTCAGTGACAGCTTGAAATCGAAAGGGCTTCCCACATACCTTCCTCCTTAGATAGTACCTCACCAATTCCTCATCCGTCGGATGAAACCTGAAACCCGGTGCCAAAGAAGTTGGGGGCGGAGACGCCGGTGTTGCGCCCGCTGCCACCTCTTGTCCCATCTCGACTTCCAGATATAATATTACCCCTCAAAAAAAAAAAAAAGGCTGAAAACCAAAAATTCTAGGGAGTTTGGTGCTACTGGAAAAAAATATGAGACTCAAAACTCAACAGATAAATTAGAATCTAGATGAGTAAAAAGTAAAAATACTAGTTATAATGGTGGGTTTGACAGAAAGCTTTAAAATGAAGATAGATTAAAAGGCAAGCAAAATTTTACAGAAATCAATTCGATGGGATTTTGGGATTGGTTTGAGCGAAATGTGTGTGGTGTGCGGTGTGGATGCTTGCTTGACACGGAAATCGAAAATCAAAGAAGAGAAAAAGGGTGTCTTTGTGTTGCTGTTTCTCATTGTTTTGTTGCTTTCTCGATAATTTTTGTTCGCTTTTACAAGAAATCTCCTACCCCATCTCTCTATCAAGATTTTTTCCATTAGTCCCCAAATTTGTTGTCTCCATGGCAGGTGATCCTTAACCTTTAAATTTACGTCGAAAATCCTAAGACTATCTATCTTATATTCATTGATATTTATTCTATTATTCTTATTTGGACAACGAATTAAACAAAAATAAATTTCATATCCAACTCGGCCAAGTCACTTGGTCACTAGTGGACTGATGGGTCGATATTAGATGATTATTATAAGAATTTTGAATTTTGTTGTTGTTGAAAATTGCTTGATTCATAATAAGCATATTTTTATGTTTTTGCTATCGGATCTTTACTTTCAATTCGATATTTTTTGCGAAAATAAATCTACATATTTTGTTTATTATTATAACGTATTGTCTAAATCATCGGTCCGACACTAGATGTACCCTTTCACAGGGCAAATGTAAAATATTTATAATTCTCTAGTAATTAAGATCGATATATTGTTAGTCAAACAATTAATGTGACTTTGAAGCACATCAATTATTAAAATAATTGATCTGTAGCTGTAGCTATGAGTATTATAGATGGTCTAATGAGAGTAGTGGAAGTGATTGACACGAGCTCCTCAAAGTGTCTTGATTGATGGAGCAACTCTGTAACGAATTTTCAAAGGTTTCTTTTGTATTAAATAAGGTTATTTATAGTTTATTATAGATCACAAAAATGATGATATTAATGTTTGGAGTTTTTCCTTTTAGTAAGACTACAACTTGACTATTTTCCTAATTAAATTTTAGTAACAATCATAATTACCAGCAAAATGATTTGGCTACTTACTAATAATCAAAAGTTTCGAATTGAATCGGCCAACATGTCAAAACTAGGTCCCTATTCTAAGTGAAACCCCACAATTTTCATGGGTTCGATTGCAAAACAGTCCAACTATGTCATCGGATCGGTCCACAATCCAATTTATATAAAATTTAGTCTTAATGACTGGTCATTGCAATTTTTAGAAAATGTAAAAAGGAGATTTCGTTTCCAGCTATCAGTTTCCGAAAGTGCTCTCTAATAAGTAATATGAAGTTCGATTTTATTTTTCAACTTGAATTGGTATCTAAAATTTAAAGCAGACGTATTTTCAAAAGTATCCTGTGAAGATCTTGACATTTTTTATCATTGAATTTGATGTTACAATTATAACAAAATACTAGGGATCAAGTTGCCACAAGAGCAATTTTGAGGACTAATGGTGAAATTTGGCTACACAAGTGCCTCTCCTTGTGGATAACGACTGCCATTATTTATTTATTTATTTATTTTGAATCAAAGTGCTCAACTATGTACTATTGGTACTTAATTGCGTCGAGTCGTTGAGCTAGTCGATTGCCACTAACTTTACACCTCTAATTATAACACATGTTAATAATTAGTGGACATAAGTACATTATAAATGAAATTTTATAATTCACGCATTGTTTATTTCTTCATTTATCTATTAGTACGTCACACAAAAAACATGACTGGTCCAACGCATTCATTCAGATTACTCTTCGTTGTCATAAAGATAGAGGAGAACTCAAAAAATGAATTTGTACATGACTTGTATCATGTGTGACATGTTGTATGTTAATTATAATAAAAGTAATATATAATTGACGAATAATCTTTTTTATTTTCTTAATATTTTAAATAGTCATTCCCTTTGGTAGGGTCCACAATTGGAGTATAAACCTCCGTTTGACGATCATTATTTAAAAAATTTTTAATTCTCATACTCATTTTCAATCTTACATTTACGCAAAAAAATATTTTACACGTAAACCCAAAATATTTCTATATTTTTTAACCATACATTTTCTAAAAAAATATTATTCAAAATTTCATTTTCTTAAAATAAAGGCCATCAAGCAGGGGCTGAAAATCGAGGTTAATTTTTTTTTTAAAATTTATTGCATTTCTAAATTCAAGATACCATTACGATGTCATGTCGGACATATATATATATATATATTCATGAGATTCACAGTTTTTATACACTAAAGAACAAAGTTAATAAAATGCGTGATTGAAAAATTGATAAAAATTGTCAGTCCCATGAAAATTTGGTTAAAATTAATAGATTTTTATCGACTTTTAAAGCTACACAAAATGGGGTAATAAGATCAAACATCATTAATTTACGATCGAATTGTAATTTTTTGGAAGAAAAAAAAAGGTAGAAGAACGAACATGATTTACAAAAGATATTTAAGTATGCCATAATTCATCATTGAGGGATTAAATTATACATACTTTTTGTTATATGGGCAAAGAGTAGTTTTAATTCATCAATTAATTTAAACGTTAACTAAGCAAGCAACCTAGAAAAGTGACATAAAATGTAAAAAAATATAAAAATGGAAAAAATAAAAAATTGTGGATTGAAGAAGTGGTACAAGTAAAGCAATTCATTGCCCGTTCGTTAAGAAACCTCTTCAAATAAATGCATTAGTTGACTCACGTGCACAAATTAACTTTAATTATAAAAAGTTTGACCTCGACTCCGAGAATTTCTTTCCATTGTTACGTGCATGGAGAGCGCAAATGTGCGTTCTCTTGTTCCTTTAATACATTTTTAATATGGGCGTGTTCCGTAGAGATTAAAATTGGATTAAAATGAAAAACTAGTCGTTATTGTTGACTTTTATTAGACGTGTGGGACCCAATAACGACCATATTTTCAATTAAAATTGGATATTAATCCTGGGCAAACAGGCTCTATCATTAACTTTGAGATTGATTGCGATGCCAATTAAACTAATAAACTTGAAGTGACAAACTTTATCATTTACATTTCTTCCAAGCGTGCAAACGAAGAAATGCATGAATTTGAACAACACTTGTAGATATCACGAATAAATTAAAGTTTTGATGGTCCAAGCTGAAAAGTTCTGAAAGAATACTTCATTTTTTATTCTTTTAGGCCTTTTCAATCACACGTATAACTTAGGAAGACAAAGGGAAAATGCTAATGACGATGTATACATCATTTTAAGGTTGTATAATTAACTAAAACAAGTAAACAAGATTATCAAAAGTGTTAAGCACACAAACTAATCCCGATCCTTTATAAATTGTAGGTCGACTACATAAATTATTTTACGAAATATTATCTTGTAACTTCTAAATGGTCATATTCGCTGTGATAAACTTCTAACAATTTAGTCTTTGTTTGATTTTGTTAAAAATAAGATCTTTAGCGGATTTGATAAATTTGATGAAATTTATGACTTTAAAGTGATAAAAGTTGTGGACGTCATAAAATATTTGATTAAAATTAATGATTGATTTTAATTAATTAATTTATTTTTAGTTAAATCAAACCTAAGCTGAGTGTAATTCTAAAAGTTGAAAAGATGAAGTGACGAAAACAAATACAGAAATTGAATTGACACGTTCGTCTTGTATTATCATATTTAGCCCTTGTTTGGTGGATATTAAGGGCCTGTCTGTTTGCGCTGAAAATTAAAATTCAGATCGTTGGAGAATTGAAAACACAAACGGCATGACAACTTCGACCAATTGTGAGTTGCGGACTCTCATGCTTAGAAAATAACGGTAGGAAAATCCATTTTCTCCCTGAAATAATCTCGAGCAGACAGGCCCTAAAATCAGAGTTTTAACAAATTTTAATAAAATCAATGAAATATATGGTTGAAAAGTTATGAATCCCATAAAATATGTGATTTAAATTAATTATTGATTTTGATTTTTAATAAAAATTTAGATTATAATTTTTATCAAACATGGGCTAATTTGATTGTGAACAAAATTTAAATTGGTAACGAGGGTACTTTGTGGATAAGTACACGGTACGTGTAATAATAGTCAAATGTAACTGGTTGGAATAAATATCTAGATCAATGTTTCAAAAAGTGACAGTCTTATTTTGCACCCCACTTACTTTTTAATTTTTTAATTTTTTTTCCAAATGCGGGTAAAATAATAGAGTTAAATGTTTAGTTGGTTATTGAATTTGTACATACGTCACACTTTACTAATTGAACTTTAAAATATTTTTGATCAACTTGTCCCGTGCGAGATTTGGCCGCATGGCTTAACACCTCGAACCCAATTCAATCCAACCCAAACTCAAATCCAAACTTGAATCAACTCAAATTGAACAAAAACTCAGAGAGTGTTTGATGGATATTATTGATGAAAGAATGTATTTTAAATAGTGATATGAAGAAAAATATATGGTTAAAAAGTAAGGAAAAGTTATTGATGTGACGTAAAATATTATTTTATTGAAGAATGTATGGTTGAAAATGAGTTTTGAAAAAAATGTATTTTTAAAAAATGTGTGTCAAACATATGCTCAAATTCAAATTCAAACTCCAAAACCCAAATCCTTCCAAACCCAACAACTTGAACTCAGGATTAACCCAAATTCAAACTCTAAGAACCCAAATATCTTTTACCCGGTCGAAACTTAGACCTAACCCAAACTCAAATCAAAACACAAACACCTGGATTAAACCCAACCCCGATTCAAATTCAAGAACCCAATTCTCTGCAAACCTCCAATCGAAAACCGAAACTCAAATATAATCCATTGCAAATCCAATCAAGCCCAAAATCAGACCCAAGAATCCAAACCCAACACAAACTCAAATCCATTCCCAACCATAACTCAAATTGAACAACCCAAGCCTCTTCAAACCCAACCCAGCTCAAATTAAAGAACCTTTTTTTCTCTAAACCCAGCCCATGTATGGACTATTGATACTGATGGATAGAAAACCCACGCCCCAACCCCGTTAGGAAAATTTGGATGGGGATAAGGAACATGGTCCTTTTTAAAATTTTTTGAACTCACTTCCAATCTTTTTTTATTTTATTTTAATGTTTTTAATCTTAATTTTATTTAAAACTCAAAAATAATATTAAAAAAAAAAAAACGGTACAACAAATGAAAATATTTTCTTCTGCACCACTCCTGCCCCCATCAATGCCTCGTTCCCAAAAATTCCCGACGGAATTGGGAACGAGGAGGCCACTCCAAATCTTTTTTCATTTTATTGAACTGATTAATTAGGTGAAATTTATTTATATAAGCTGATAAAGGAAAAAAAAATATTTATGTAAATAGAAATCAAGCTTGAAGATTCTCTTACCCAAGAGCTAGAGATCCTACAAATATTATTTTACTAACTCATCCCAAACTCAAACTCGAGAATAAATGCTTACGTCTTCTTGTTTTCTACCCATATTTTTTTTTTTCGAAAATCTAAATGAACCTAAATTTCTACACAAAAAATTGATATATTGGAAGTATGAAAGGACTAGACAAAGTTTCTAATATAAGTTGAACACGCTGCATGTTTATCTGTGTTATCCAATATTTTAAAAAGTGATAATCGGTGGTTACATTATAATTTTTCTTATCGATAGATAATATTTTAAACATTAAACCAAAGTTTGCTATGACTATGATTGATTATAATTTTAGAATTCATTACTAAACGAAACTAAATCTAATAGATTTATGTCGAATATTCGATATTGTACTTTTTTTGAAGTCCATGAATTGCTGCAATAAAATTGTTTTTATGTTTGTCTTTTTGTGTTTGAAGTAAACATCATTTTCGTAATAATCAGTGTACCAACCTAAAATCTAGGTAGAACCACAGCTGGGGACTGGGGTCCTCAATCTATTGGAAATATAGCCAGTGTGTCCTTAATCTATTTTTAATTGCTGCAGTCCTCAACATTTCATTTTTGTAATACTTAAGTCCTTAGAGAATAACTTTACAGTTTTATGTTTAATTAAAGTCTTTTTTTTTTCTAAGAAGACTACTTTATTCTTCATTTTGAATTTTATAAATAATAAGATAAAAAACTCGAAAAATGTATTTACAAGATATTGACCTTCGCTACACAGTTAAACCTACATAAATGATTTCTTACCCGTGATGGGTAAAAGTTATCTTGCCCATCGCTGATGACTGATGTGGCCATACAATTTTTGACAATTCGACAATTCAATATTGAATTGTCAAAAATTGTAGGTTTGAACACTGATGTAGCGATCTTCATGTTTTATCCTACCCATGATAGGTAGGAAATTATTTCTAGTTAAACCTTTTGTTTGCTAGCTCATAAGTCGTAAATATATAAACTTTAGAGCATGTTCAGAAAGTGTTAATAAAAAAATAGAAATGAGTGATAGATAAGTGAATATTACTTGTAGTCCATCAAAATGTGAATAAAAAAAACTTAATGGTTTTCGATTAACGCTCATTACTTTTCTACATTTTGAATCTCAAAAATGAAATTATAAGTTGTCTTTTTGAATGTGTTGTTATGTCATTTATTTATTTTTTGAGCCAAAAATAGCCTTTTTGACAAAAAATTTCTATTAAATTAAGCGTATGTTTGACAATTATTATAATGAATTTTTTTTTGGGAAAAATGGGTTTCGGAATTGTAATTTTTTGGAGAATATATAGTTAAAAAGTAAGAAATTTTTTTAGGTTTATGTCCAAAAAATTTTTTATTAGAAGAATGTGTAGTTAAAAATGAGTTCGAAAAAAAAGTCTTGTTTTAATGGTTGTCAAACAAGTGCTAAAAATAAAGGTAAAACTGTCCAATAGGCAAGTGCTAGAAAAATTAAACATTTGGAGACTATAGTCAACAGAATAATTGATTGAGGACTTAATTGCTATATTTCCAATAGAATGGAGATCTCTAATTTCTCTAAAATCAAATGTTGAAAAGATAAAAAAAAAAAAACCTAGAAAAGTAAGGATTATGCTATTTGTCCAGAAAATGACATCCAGAAAGTATGTCAGAAAATGATGCGTAGTGAAATGATTAGATGAAAAATCTAATTGTATTTTAAACGGTTCAATGATAGAATGTTATATGACATTATGTGACCCATTAGAATAATGTTATTTGCGATTATTTACTATCATAGTCGCCATACGTGGCTTACATGTGGCGAATAGTGATTTGATGAATTAATGTGATGATTTTTTATTGTCTCATGCATCAAATCATTATATATCACATATATGTCACGTAAGACGACTACGATAATGTGTGATTGCAAATAACATTACTCAACTCATTATAATATACATGCAGAAATGTCCAAAAAATAAACGTTGGATACCCTCTGATGAAAATTCATCTAATTCAAATGCAAAAAATGCCAAAAAAAATAAATAAAAAATGCCGGGAAAAAATGGATTTGTTTCAACATCAGGTGGCTCCCACTGCTGGCTCCTGATGCCGGCGCGTGTACAATCAAATATACAACCGTGTCAACAAAAGAAGACATTTGTACTATGTTTAAATACCTCAAAATCTGGAAAAAAAAGAAAAAAGAAAACCATAGGTCCATAACTATTTTGAGTTTCGACCAACTCCCCCACCTAACAAAACCAAAAAAAAAAAAAAAAACCACTTTTCAAATTTGTGGTTTTTTATTTTTTTTTTCCCTTGATTTTAACTAAGATTTTAAGGCTATGGCGAAGTGAAGGATTATGGGTTCAAGAAAGAATTGTTGTAGTAGTATTAATTTTGATTACTCTTTCAAGGTATTGTTGATTGGTGACTCTGGTGTGGGAAAAAGCAGTCTTCTTCTTAGTTTCATTTCAAACTGTCAGCAGTTTCCTCAGAATCTCTCCCCGACAATTGGTATGCTTTCTCTCTCATCATTTCTTGAGGTTTGTGTGTGTGTGTGTTGGGCTATGTCTTCTTGTCCCTTCTGATGGGATTTCCAATTGCATATAGCAATTGAAGAGGATAAGGAAAATATGTGAAAAGTTCTTGTGGGGCTTTTTAGAGCAGGTTTGGGTAATCTTTTAAGTAGCTTTTGGCTTCTTTTGCGCTTTTAAGCTAAGCTAAACATGCTTATTTTAAGTTGATTTGCTTTTCTTTTACTTTTTATTTGTTCTTTCTATGTTTTACTCCTCCTACCATTTGATGGCTGGTAAGGTGTAGTATGAAGTTTGAATAATAGGAATCGGGAAAAAAAGAAGCTATAATTTGTGTATTCTTGTATCAGTCCAATATGCATACCATACTCTTTAACATTCAAAAGTGTTGTATTTGATAAAACTTCTTCATCATGCAAGTTTTTTTCCCTCAAAAGAACTAAATAAATTGATAAAAAATTATGCTTCGAAACTGTAATTTTTGATAGTTGTCGATTTGTGACATTTGATCTTGATCGGAGGAGTATGTTGCGAATTAATTCTGCACACTTTTGATCTTTGAGGTCGATTTTCCTGTGTCCAGGAGTGGACTTCAAGATAAAGCTGTTAACAACTGGTGGAAAAAGACTGAAGCTTACCATTTGGGATACAGGTAACTGAAATATGAAGTTAATCTCGAAATGAAATACAGGTGAAATTTCTTGTTTGCTTTCAAATATTTATGTTCGTCAACTTGGAGTTGAATGTACAGAATTGGTATTCAATTCAAATATCTAATTCCAACTCCTTTCTGCCAAAAAGTTACCTATTGACTTGTACAAGTTTATCAAAATGCAGCGGGGCAGGAAAGGTTTGGAACATTAGCAAGTTCATACTATAGAGGCGCACATGGAATCATTTTAGGTATGCTATATCGTTTACTGCTTTACTTGATAAACTTAGTTCCTGAGGTGATATATTGAAGTTTGCTTTAGTCGAGTTCCTTATATGAGGTGTGTTATCTTGGAAAAACCACACGAGGCGTTTTTACAATTGTAATTCTATTACCGGCTGTTTCTTCTGAGCAGAGGTGGACACTCTTGTTTCGCAATTGGGCTATACTCCAGCCTAAAGTTTAGGCCATTTTTTTTCCTTTAAAAAGATTTAGTCGGCTCCAAAAGTCCATGTCCACCCGAGCTCTAAATTTTAGCCTACTCCCAAATTTAGTTCTAGTTCCACCCCTGGTTGTCAGTTACATCTCTTCTAATGTTCCCCAATTTTAGGCCATTTTTTTCCTTTAAAAAGATTTAGTCATCTCTGAAAGTCCATGTCCCCTTCTTGTATTTTCCATTGGTAGTTTACAGCCATTGTTCTTTGTGTCCGTTTATTGAAAGTGCTCATTTTGAGATTTCCCAACCTGGTCATATTTTTATAATATGATGTATTTTGTTGGTCTTTACACGTGAAAGTAACTACTGGATTATTTCATTGCTTATCACAGTTTATGATGTAACAAGACGAGAGACATTTTCTAATCTATTCGAGATATGGGCCAAGGACCTAGAGCTTTACTCGACAAATCCCGATTGTATCAAGATACTAGTTGGGAACAAAGTTGATAAAGTGAGTTGCGTGGCTATCTTATGGTGCATGTTTGGTACATATGATTAACAATTTTTTATCGTTTTTTCCTTTTTCAGCCTATTCACCCATGTCCAATATAATACACTTTGTTCATCAGCACCATCAGTGTGACCCCCTCGAACACGCACAATAACTGTGAAAATGGATCTGTCGTTGGCTTCCTCTGATATTTTCTATCGCCTACTTGTTCCTTCCTTTTTTTTTTCTTTTCTATCTTTGCAAAGGGGTATGTCTTTTTATACTTTGAATGCAAGGAAAGATAAACTTTTGAAACTCCATAGGAGCAGAGACACACTTTTTGACTTATTAGAAGCTCGTGTAAATCAACATTTGTTTTTCGGTTTTCATAACCTTTAAAGAAACAATATATAATTCTATTTTCAGGATAGTGAGAGGGAAGTTACTGTGGAGGAGGGGATGGCTCTTGCACAGAAGCACAAGTGTTCATTTCTCGAATGCAGCGCTAAGACTCGAGAAAATGTGCAGCAGTGCTTTAAAGAGCTAACAATGAAGGTATACCTGAAAAGGCACACTTCTGCCGATATACCTTAATATTAACATTAAATAAGCAGCAGAATATGCTTTTTGTACTTGGTTTCCCAAGATAGCACTTTCTTGTTTTTTTGGTCTATCCATGAAGCATGAAGTACGCAGTTGTATTGAATATAGTTGAGCGAAAAAAATTACGATTGTGTCTTTCTGAGAACGAAGGGGAACAATTATACTGAAGAAGAAACATGGGGTGCAACTTCATAAGTCATTTTCTTCCTTTCCCCTTGAACTGAAAGGACTTCCTAAATAATGTCTTGAATGTCTGTAATGGTTGTGAAATAGGTCATTATAATACGTAAAGGTTATTATTTCTTAGATATTAATCTGTTTGATGCGTCCACGTCTCATCCCAAGGACGTGAATCTAGCATCAGCAAGCAGGTGTGGAGCATGCATTATTAGATTTCTGGCCTCGATGTCGTATTTGATATGATCAAATGACTTCATGCTTCTAAAGCTAATAGATTCATCAAGCTTCAGTGTTGTACTGTGTGGAACCTAATCATGCTATACACTTAACCCCCTCAATCTTGGATCAAACTTCGTAGTAAGGCCACTTATTGTGTGTGTAAGAGGCACGAGAATCACCTTGTACTCTTCTTCTCCATTGTAGTTAAAATCTGCAGGGGAAGTGGATATAGCTTTCCTAATTGAGTGTCAATTACTATAAATTTGCATGTTTGTTTATCTTATTTTCGCTAGCATTTTGTTTATTATTGCTGTCGTAAGAAGGGATTATATGTTATCTCTAACATTGAAGATTAACGCCAATCCTTCCGTTGCTTAGTATGTGAATGTATTCTATGTTCCATTACAGATCCTGGAAATACCTAGTCTACTGGAGAAAGGGTCTACGCCCGTGAAGAACCAAATTTTGAAACAGAAACAAGTTTGTCACGCCCAGCACAACAATAATTGCTGTTCCTAGTCGAAATACTTGGAGACTAAAATCTGGAAATGCAGTTGACAATGGGAAAAGAAGGAACGCCTAAGCAGAGCATCCTTTAGAAACAAACTTGTCATCCCACACCATAGGATCGATTTCAACAAGGATCATGGTTGTGGAATTTTTGTCTCTCTTTTTTTTTTTAATGTAAATTTGGATGGTTTTGGTTCTTCCATTCTTTTAATCTTTACATAATATATGATATATATGTATTACAATCTTTGATTATGAGAGGAATATATAAACTCTACATAGCTAACACTTGTGTAAATTTACAGACATGAAACAGATTGTGGTCATATGCTGAAAGTGGATTTCAAATAACGTTTTCAGGCTGTTTTTGACTGATATCTCATTTGGTTACTTTTTTTATTCTATTATCTTTATGCTATTTGAGTTCATCGAGCAAAAAGGTTAAGCTCCTGTTTGGTAGAATTTTTAGCAAATTTTTATAAAAGTTAATAGAATTTGTAGTTGAAAAGTTGTGGGTTCTACGAAATGCGTGGTTGGAATTAATTGTTGACTTGACTTGGATTTTAATAGTTAGCGTTCAGAGAAATAAATGTGGTCTCTCTCTTGAGCGGAACTGTATAATGTTATTCCAATTTTAGCCAGCATGCGGTTGAATCATATTAATGTGGCATTTTCATTTGGATCAACCTCCAGTCACATTTCAACATGATCTTTGTATGCTTGGTGTATTTGTACATGATTTTTGATCAATATAATTTACATTTACCGATAAAAAAAATAGACATAAATTTGGATGGTTTTGGTTCTTCCATTCTTTTATCTTTACATAATACATGATATATAAGTATTACAATCTTTGTTTATGGGAAGAATATATAAACTCTATATAGCTTAACACTCGTGTAAATTTACACACATGAAACAAATACAAATTGTGGTCATACGTGGAACGTGGATTTCGAATAACGTTCTCTAGTCGTTTTTGACTGATATCTCTTCTAGTTACTTTTGTATTATCTTTCTGCCATCTAAATTCGTCGAGCAAAAAGGCTAAGCCCTTGTTTGGTAAAGATTAAAAATAAGTTTTTTAGCAAATTTTGATAAAAGTTATGAAATGTGTGGTTGAAAAGATGTGGGTCCTATAAAATGTGCGGTTGAAATTAATTGTTGACTTTGACATTGATTTTAATTGCTAGTTTTGAGGAAAATAAATTTAGTCTCTCTCTTTTGAGCGGAACTATATAATGTTGTTCCAATTTTAGCCTGCATGCATGCAGTTGAATCATATTAATGTGGCATTTTCATTTGGATCAACCTCCTAGTCACATTTCAAAAGTAGACAAATTTAAGTTTCTTGGAGATATTAACAAAGCCACAGTTGGCTTGCAGACCCTGAGTTTCCATGGATTCCTATCATTTTCGACTCGTAGTTAATGTTGGGAACTTCGTCTTATTTTGTATTCGTTTTTCAATCCTCTTTTAAGGAATTCAACAAGAACAAAGAAAGCGAAAATAGCTATAGCTAAGACACGTGTACTTACCCGAAAAATCTCTTAAAAAGGTCCAAATACTTAAAATTAGGTTGGCAAGCTGTACATGAAAAATTGTAGACATTGTTTTCTGCACATTCCTCTGCCGGCATGTAGCTGTCTTATGCCACACTATTTCTATTTGCGTTGAACTTTTCAGATCATCTACTTTGGACAATCAGTTTGGACTTTCTGCACAAAAGGCCAGCCAGCATCAAACAAGTTTGAGAATATACATACTTAAAATCTTCTAGCCTAAGACAGGAAGAGCCTTATATCTACATCTACCTTGTTACAACTTCTCTTCAATCCCGATCCTCGACCCTTGCAATGACTTATTCTAGTCTTTGCAGAAGGCTTATTATTGCATGCTCAATATTGCTGGCCATTCTTGTTTCTGGAGTTAATTGTGTTGACATTTTCCATGAGTGGATTGTTTTAGTTGATAACACTATCAACCCTGTCTCAGTTTCTCAACCTGTATGACTTTTTCGATATATCTAGAAATGAATCAATTGAGAAGTAAAAGAGAATTTATATAGTTGACCCCAAATTTATTTTATATACGCACTAACTGTATGTGACTGTTGCGTGGCAGGTTATTACAATCAATGGAATGTTTCCAGGGCCACTCATCAATACCACAACCAATGATGTTGTTCATGTCAATGTGTTTAACAATCTGGATGAACCTTTACTCATAACATGGTAAGAGTAGAGGAATAAAACTGGGATTGACCCTGTCGTGTTTGATAGGTTGGATCAGACATAAGCATACTAATAAAATCTTGTTCGTTTTAATGTCTAATCTAATTGAGTACCGTGCCCACCAATTTTCAGGAATGGAATACAACAGAGGCTAAATTCATGGCAGGATGGAGTTTCCGGCACAAACTGTCCAATTAAAGCCAGGAGTAACTGGACTTATGTATTTCAAACCAAAGATCAGATTGGCACCTTTACATACTTCCCCTCCATTAATTTCCACAAGGTTGCTGGAGGATACGGACCTATTCGAGTCAACAATCGGAATCCTATTCTCGTGCCTTTCCCTAAACCAGAAGCCGAATTTGATCTTCTTATTGGTGACTGGTTTGAAGCTGATTACAAGGTAAATCATCATCACCCACTCATTAGTTGAAAATTTCCAAAATTTGATGGAATTTTTGGTCCTGATAAACAGGAAATTAGATCACTGGTGCAAGAGATTTGGGGTATTCCTGATGTGATGCTGATGAATGGTAAAGCACCTTATGGATATTCAAATGCCACGGACTATGAATCTTTAACTGTCACGAAAGGTAAGAAAAAGTGGTTCCTCTGTTCTACTTCTAGATGCTGATTTATATTTCAATATATCATCCCTCAACTCAACTCGACCACGGCATGTTTGATAGGTTGGTGTGAACATGATTAAAGAAGAACATAAATTAAAATCGGAGTTGGTTGTAGGTATGATGAATCTAGTGATGCACCAAGTAATGCCTTGTTAGGATATTTGGTATCCTGAATTTTGTTGCACTCAATATGATCAAAGAAAAAAAAAAAGAAGTCAAAATCTTGTGTCTTGTATCAATATTGCATTTTGGCATATCTTGTGAGAAGTATTAAATAATACTGGATATTGAGCTATATTAAGGAAGAGAAAAAAAAATAATTCTACCTCAATTATAGGATAAATTTTATTTTCAGTAATTAGTGTCAATGAGGTAACTATACATTAATTTTATTCAACCGGATAAATATACTTTAATGTTATTTCAATAAGGTAATTACACTTTAATTTGACTTCAATTAAAGCAACTTCGTCAAATGCTACTGACGGAAATCAATTACACGGTACTCAATAAATAATGATAATTACACGTAATTGTTAGTTGCTGACATAAAATAAGTACAACTTGAGTGAAATGACGATCATCATTTATTGATCGTCATGTAATCGATTTTCATCTATTCAAGTCATGGCTTTTTATGTGCTGTTAATGTTTTCAACCGGTACTGATACGAGTTTATGAGCAAATCTTGATCATCTGCACAGGGAAGACTTATCGAATTAGAGTTTCAAATGTGGGAAGTGTATTCAGTTTCAACTTCAGAATTCAAAATCACAAGATGGTGCTTGTTGAAACAGAAGGGTCATACACCAACCAGATCATATTGGATTCTCTTGATGTGCATGTTGGACAGTCCTATTCTGTTCTTGTTACTGCCAATCAAGATGAAGCCGATTATTACATGGTTGCTAGTCCAAAATTGTTCGACACCAATTTCAGTAATACCCCCTATCTTGTCGGAAATGGAGTATTACACTATGCCAACTCCGTTGCAACAGTTGAGGGGCCTGTTCCAAATGGACCTGATCCATTCGACATAGAGTTTTCAATAAATCAAGCTAAATCTGTCAGGTCGGTAATTTGTATCAGAATTTTTTTGATATTTAACTAGTTTCAAACGCGTTGTGAATGATTACAAGTATAGCTTTTTACCAGCAAAACTAAAATACTAGCATTTTGTTGTTGTGAAAATAGATGGAACTTGACTACCGGTGCTGCAAGGCCTAACCCACAAGGCACGTTCAATGTATCGAACATTACCTTAACACAGACCTTTATCCTCCACGGATCAAAAGCTGAAATTAACGGCATGCTGCGCTATGTAGTCAACAATGTGTCGTATTTGACTCCAGATACGGCATTAAAACCTGCTGACTACTTCAGAAATGGTTCTGGTGTGTATGAACTCGATGCATTTCCAGTCCGTTCTGTCAACGATGTTGCTGCATATGGAACTTCTGTTGTAACGGGAGTTCACAAAGGATGGCTCGAAATTGTGTTCAATAATGATCATGAAGTAATGGACTCTTGGCATTTGGATGGCTTTGGATTTTATGTTGTAGGGTAAGGTTTCAATCACAATTACTTTTTTTTTTTTGCTCATATTATCTTAATTTATTTAATTATCTCGCATCATTGTACATGCTCTTGTTGCATTTTCGAAAAATAAGTTAAAATCTTATCCATACTACTATCTGTTTCTATCCAATACTACGTACCAAACATGCACTAATTTTGTAGCCGTTGTTTATTATTAGATTTGGCGAGGGAGAATGGACACCAGAATCACGCAATACATACAACCTCTATGATCCAGTTGTTCGTTCCACAGTTCAAGTGTATCCTGGTAGATGGACTGCTGTGTATGCATTCCTTGACAATCCCGGTATGTGGAATTTGAGATCTCAAAATTTACAGCACTGGTACATGGGACAAGAGCTATACATACGGGTTCATAATGACGACCCCAACCCTGCCAAGGAGCGTCCACCGCCTGAAAACCTCCTTTTATGTGGTTAGTACCGAATATATGTATATGTACGTGCGAGTGTGCGTATGCATAAACTACTCGTATAACTTAGGTGTATTTCTTGTACTCTTACAGGAATTTTTGATGAATCTCCTTCCCCATCTGGTGCGCCTGCTCCACAGCCGGGATGGTGACTAACTCATTGGATCTCTTGATTTTCTGATGGCTGATATTGATTGGAATTTTGGTTCATAGCAGTGATCTGAATTGCCATAGTGAAGAATAATTTTTTTTTCTAGTGAATTGGCATATAGAATTATTGTAATGTAATTTTCTAGCTCTGCCTTACAAATTTGTTATTATTAGTAGTTGTTACATATGTGGGTGGGGACTACTGACATTTATAATTTGAATGTTCGAGTTGGTCATATAAGGATATTTTGCGATCTTCTTAATATGTATTCCCAATATCTCGTGTAATTACTGTTAAACAATCCAATGAGAAAAAGAAAAAGAGAATAAGGCTAGGGTTTATTGATTCTGCATAATGTAATA
>CAIGRT010043342.1:0-15373 GCA_903798405.1 Fraxinus platypoda | reverse complement strand
TGTGCACCAAACAGGCTCTTAATCATCTAGAGATAATTAATTATTAATTTTTAATTCCGCATTTACACCTATTCACCATTTCTAGGTGCAGTTTGGGTCAAACGACGTATTTTCAGTTACATTATACACCCATTGATTAATCTTGATTAGGTTCAGTTCAATTTTTTTTATAGTTGAACCACGTCCACCTGCAAACTGGCCACGAGCTAACGGGTTTTCCAAGTGCTTGTTCTTTTAGAATATAAGATTTGAAGAGGTGGAAGAGATTGCGGTGGTGGAGGCGCAACATCACTGGGTTTGCGGTGGTGGTGCAGGTGTGGTTGGGGTTGGTTGGAATTGCAATAGAGGTAGAAGTGGTTGTGGTGGTGGTGGTGGTGATTTTTGATGAGCAGCAATGGGTAGCGATGGTGGTGATTCGTTGAAGGTGGTGGTGGTGATGGGATGTGATGGTGGTTATTGTTGATGGCAGTAGTGGGTGATGGTGGTTGTGGTTTGTTGGAGGTGGTGATGGCAGTGGTTGTGGTTTGCAGGAGATTGTGGTGGTCCGAATGTGGTGAAAGTGGCGTACCATGGCATTTGGGTAGTGTCGGTGGTGGTAAAGTGGGATGAAGAACGTTTGTGATCAATTATTGGGGGTGATTATGACCAATAAAATGATTAATTTGTGACCAATAAATAATGTGTGATAAATAAAAGAAATATTTAATGATCAATAATAATATGTGATCTAAAAAAGTGAAAGCGTGACTAAATTTGTAATTGTAACTCACAATTTGTTAAGTTTTGATCAATTAATTTGATATTTTGTAATCAATAAATAACTCTTGACCAATGAATTTGATAATTTGTAACAAATAAATAAGTTATAATCTATAAAATTTGTAATTTATGTATGTGACATTATGTGATTATTATTTGCATGTAGTTGAGACTATAAATTGTATAGCATCTGTTAGGGCCACCTTTTTTGTATATTTGTATAAGAATTATGTCCAGTTGTCCAATAAAATTCTGACAATCCCATGACCTCCTACTGTACAAAAAATAATACTTTGCAAACAATTTTCCACATTTGCCCTTTTCCTAATCCAAAAAAACCATAAATGGACAAAAAACAAATAAGGACAAAAATGTAAATTATATTTGAAATGGAATGGAGTCACACATGTCGGCAGTCCCACATTGATTTGATAAGAAAATTTATTACGATGATCAAACGAAGGCATAATATTATTTAACTTAATATATTTAATTATTTGTTTAATTAATAAAATCTAATTATTACATGATTTTTAAAATTTTAAAATAAATTTCTTAATTTTGAAATTGTATCTTTCAAACACGTTATATGTGTATTCTTCCTCAATATTTATTGTGAAAATGACATTGGAATCTGGGCAACTTACAATATGGTCCACCCACAAGGGGAGGAGAATATGGACGGCACATATATCACTCCTGAAATTATTTAGCCCTTGTTTGGAGGCTATTGTTTTGGAAAAATATTGTTTTGAATAATGAATTTTTGAAGAATGTGTTGTTAAAAATAAGAAAAAAAAAAATTTAAATTTACGTGTAAAATATTTTATTGTATAAATGTGATTAAAAATAAGTATTCAAAAATACAAAATTTAAAAAAATGAGAGACAAACGTGAGCTCAGAAAATTGAAGGGGAGGACTTGTACAACCTTAATCAAGTGTCCTTGTCCAAGTTGGGCACGGAATTATTAAACGCGTTACATACATGGTAGGCAACAAGTAAGTATCATGTTATCCCACCTTGGTAGTGGGCAAGCAACCATGTTTTTTGGTCCCACAACAAACATTGAAATAGTCTGTGAACGTTAAATTTCATCAACTTGTAAATATTATTGGTTTATTTCATAATACTACAAAATTTGTAATATTAAAACGAGAAAAAAATTGACCATATACATATAATACATGTTTCTTTTGAAGGGAGGTAGATTTGTTTATGAACGAACACAGAGTGCCTAATGAGACCAAATGAAAGACAAAAGAGGATAGTCGAATGTAAAAGAATAAGATCCAATTTGAATCCCATTTTTGAAAAATAAAGTTTTCGGAATAGTGATTTTTTGAAGAACGTGTGGTTAAAAAATGAAAAAAAAAATTAGTTTATGTTTTAAATTACTTTATGAGAGGATGTGTGTATGAAAATGAGTTTGGAGAAAAATAAAGTTCAAGCAATGAGTTATGCTACATGTACAAAGTTGGGTTACAAAGTTGGTTGACAAAATAACATCTACACCAATCATTTTAAAAACAGATTTTTAAATCATTTGAAATCAACGGTCTGAATTTTGCCAACACACTTTGTAACCCAACTTTTGTAACTCAAATTTGTACANGTAACTCAACTTTGTACAAATAGTTTTATTGTTGTATAAAAGAACTTCTTTCTAAAATTTCTCAATTGCCGCTGTGAAAGTAGTAGAGTTGTCGAAAAGAAAACAGATCTCTGAATGTGAAACTGTGTTTTTGGTACTAATTCAATTCAATTAATATGACTAAGCCCTCATTTGGCCCCATTATTTGAAATTTTAATTGTTGAAATAGTGTTTTTTTTTTTTTTTTGAAAAAATCTGTGGTTAAAAAAGAAAAAAATATTTTAAAATTATGTGTAATATTATTTCATTGAAAAATATGTGATTAAGAAGAAGAAATATAAAAATGAATTATAATTTTAACGGGACGAAAGAGTCTTATTTATATTGAAAATAATAAGAAGAGGATGTTATTGAAAAAAGGAAAAAAAGAATGAATTGAGAAAGAAAGATGCAATTTGGAATAATAAAAGGGAAAATTGCAGTCACGGTATCAAATTTTTCATTTTTTTGCAGACTTTGCCCAAATCTTTGTTTTGTGCCAGCCACGGTACCAAATCTTTAAAAAACTCGCACCGGAGGTCCGAATGGATGGAAACCGTGAGTTTGACTGTTAGTTGACTCAAAAAATTTATTTTGACCAAATCAACAAAGGGTAAAATGGTAACTTCATAATTTTAACATAAAAAAAGAAAATTAAAAAAAGGCAACACTATTCACCTTCTTCACACCCCACCCCACCCCACTCCACTCCACTCCACTCCACCAAACGCCATTGGCCGCCACCGCCGACCACCACTTTCCACCACCAACGGTGGAATCACCTCCCAACACTACGGTCTTGTGTCTTAATGGGCGTGAAATTGGGGCAAATTGGGGCTTAATCAAATACTGGTTTGTCTTGAAATTGGGTGTGAAATTACCCAAATAACCACTATTCTGAAACCCTAACCAACAATTTTTGCTTCCCCTTTTTCAATTTTATACCATTCTCTCTCAATTTTTTTTTTTTTTTTATATAGTTAGCAAATGGCTGCTTCAATCTTCCAAATATTCTTCATAAATCAGTCCCTATAAGCCACAAAATTGATCAACCATCCTCCACTGCAGCCACCGTATCTGCTTACCCAAATCCCCCAAACCACTATATTAGCTGATCAAATCCCCCTTCCCGGTGGTGAGAAAATAACGGATTCAAGATTGTATCCTTCCATTTCTTCACATTTCTACCCGAGCTTTTCTTTTAGGTGTTTTCTGCACCCAGTTTCTTCTTCAATCGGATCAATTCGATCCGAACCTGATGAAGAAACCGTTTTTGAGAGTCCTCTCACTATCTGGGTTGATAGTGTGAAGAAGAAGAGGAAAAGAAAGTTGTGGAAGATATTATTACACATTTAAAATTATGTAGTTACCATTTTGCCCTTTGTTGATTTGGTCAAAATAATTTTTTGGAGTCAACTAACAGTCAAACTCACGGTTTTCATCCATTTGGACCTCCGGTGCGAGTTTTTTAAAGGTTTAGTACCGTGGCTGGCACAAAACAAAGGTTTGAACAAAGTCTGCAAAAAAGTGAAATGTTAGTACCGTGACTGCAATTTTCCCATAATAAAATGGAAAACATGCTATTGGTCGTGAATTTTGCCGTCCGTCGCGTGGCGTGGCGGCTGTGGATAGTTTCACCGTGAAACAGAAACAAACCAGTTGTCCTTTACCAATTACAGAGAGGCAATCATTAATTTATCAATATAAACTCGATCTCAAAGTACTTTATTTATCCAGGAAGGAGAAGGACAATTTCTCTTGGATATACAAGTCAACTTTACCCGATTTCAGATTTTTTAGGGCATAATACTCAAACCCCAGATCAGATCCACCCTACAAATACAAATCCTGTTTTCATCGCCAATAGTAATGGAACCTTACCAACTAGGCAACTACTCTCCACGTATCACGTTCCCATTGGCCAATTCCTGCATTGTTTATCCTATCCATTATACTCTTAGTCTTCGATATACAATGCACCCTTTAGCTGTTTGTTATTGATTGTTCTTCACATAGTCCGTATTGTGAGTACGTGCTGTAGTTGCGGATTGTTGTAGATTTAGCCATTGATTGCGAATAGGTGTTTTAACATTGATGGATCAAGATTTGAGTGATTCGACGAAAGAAATTAATCAAAAAATGAAACCAATTAGTGCGGGTGATCGTTCAAGCAATTCAGCTGATTCTGAGACTCATGTCACAATTGGACCGATTGTAACTGCAGATTTAAATGACAAGTCAAATGGGTCAACGCCAAATGAAGCGATGATAGTGGATGAACCAGCAAAAGTGAAGGGGGAGGACAACTGTCCGTCATGTGTGATTGATGTCAAGAATTCTGATTCTGGTGAAAATGGGAGTTCTGTAGGAGAGGGCGAAAGGGTCTGCAGAATATGCCATTTGAGTGCGAAGGAATGTGGCAAAGAAGCTACAGATTTGATGGAGATTGGTTGTGGGTGTAAAGGTGAGCTTGGGATTGCACATTCAGAATGCGCAGAGGCCTGGTTTAGGGTCAAAGGACATAGGTAATATTTTTTATTTAAATGCTTCCGTATGTGCATTATTTGCGAGATCCATCATTATTCCTTGATCTAATCATATGAGGTGAGACAAGAAAATGAACTTTGTTATTCCTATACCTCTTGATGAATTCTCTCCTAATAATGTTTCTATACGTTAATAGCATGTAAAGTTTAGCTTATTCTATCAATGACTCACTGTCAACTACAAGAGGTTGATTGCATTAGTGAATTCATCTGAATCAAGTTGCATATGGGAAAACCTTGTTGTGTAGAAAAATCATATTGTTTTGTATTTACAGCTTTTGTTAACTATAGATTTCCTGTAATAATATTTTTTCTATTGACTTTTCTACTTTTTCTATTTTTAATCTATTTATTGAGGATAAGGCCTGGTTTCTTCTTGTTGTTGTACTGATGGTATTATGGTTAGCATAGAGCTATACTTCAGGTTGAAGAATCGGCAAGAGTAGACATAAAGATGCTAAATCTGTCCATTATCATGAAGATTGATCTATCCCTATTTATTTCTGTTTCCTAAGCATAATTTAGAACATTTACATTATGAGGTTCACGAAGTAGTGAAATACTTTGAAACTTCAAAGCAGGGAATTGGGGATTCAATACTTCAAATTGTATTTTTCCAATTCTACGCGTTGAAATCTTGTCTTTTAATTCTCCTAGAAAGTGTGTTAAATTTTTTCAATAGTAGTATAACGTTAAAAAGCCATACATGCATTCAGTTTAACTAAAATTAGAAATCAAGTTCATGCTTCACTATACAGCACATTTATGTGCCTCTGGTGCTGGCTTGTGCTATCTATGTTCATGCAATTAATTGTGAATCAAATCTAAACTAAGGGTCCGTTTGATTGCAAATGTGGAAAATATGTGAAAAGAAAATGAATTACCTAAAAATTGTTTTACTAGGAATTGTAATTAATTGTGTTTGATTGGTATAATTTTTCACCTGGAAAATGTTGAAAGTTTGATATCCGTTTGACTTTGTTATTTATGAAAATTGTCCATGAAAGTGATAATTTTTTCTATCATTGAGTCTAGAATTTGTTCCAATTGCTAAAAAAAAAACTAAAAAATTATCATACCGAGTATCATTCGTTTGGCTTTATTTTGCATGAAAATTGTCAATAAAAGTGATAATTTTTTTTATCATTGTGTCTAGAAATTTTTCCAATTGCCCAAAAAAAAATAAAAATAAAAAAATCTGGAAAACACTTTTCCACCAAATAGGCAAGAAAACCAATTCCTTGAAATGTTGGAAAGATGGCGCGTGAGGGTGGAGGCTGGAAACAAACGCTCCAAAACGTGGAAAATGGAAAAAAATTTCCTACTTCCTTGGAAAATTTGGTGAATCAAACGGGGCCTAAGTGTTTTATCCTTTCAGGTTCCATTGTTGATTTAATGGAATTTTTCTGTGTAAATTGCATAGCAATTGTTCTCTTGCAACAGGCATGCCGACCCCTTTTTGTATTTGTATAACTGCTATTTAGCATTATTAGTATCTATAGATTGGAATTGAAGATTAGTCATGAAGAAATAGATTGGGGATTGAATTTGAAAACATCGATTTGGGAAGAAATCAATTATACTGCTATTCCTATGCTTGCTTTGAACTTGTGCACTTTTTTGTTTCCTCGTTTTTGTGTAATATATGATTTGCTTTATTTTACTCTAGCAGATTGTGTGAAATTTGTGGTGAGACTGCAACAAATATCACAGGTGTTAGTGACAACAGATTTATGGAAGAGTGGAACGAGAGGGGATCTATGGATGCTTCTACTAACTTTTCAGATGGCAGCAGAAGGTGTTTGAGTGGACAGCCGTTATGTAACTTCTTAATGGCATGTCTCGTGATAGCTTTCATACTTCCTTGGTTTTTCCGTGTAAATATGTTTTAATGAAGTATACACGATTCACACGAATGAACATCATTTATCTTGCCTATATTGACCTGGAATATCTGCAATTCTACCGTTGCTTCCGTTCTTGAATTCAAAGATATTCCAATTTCGAATCTGAGAGTTTCCTTGGTTGGAAATAAGCCGGTTTTAACAGTGTTGAGTTGCTAGGCCTTCATTTCCATTCTTTCTTCTTCGTTTTGGTTATTGTTTTTTCATGGTTTTCTGTAAACATTAGGGTGGATAGTTAATTAAGACAATACTTTGGTCACAATCCTTTTTCCCTGGGCATTTTCGGTAATTGGGGAATGTATATTGTTTCTTCGTTCTGCAGATTGACATAAGCGAGTGTAATATATCTTTATGTTATAAGTTGTTTGTTATGAATGGCACGTATTGATGGTTGAGCTCCAGAGTCCATTGTATGCTTGGCAATGAAATTTTTGCTTGACGTGAGCCGTGAGGTATCTCCAAAGAATAATGCTACTTGTACATAATGGATTGTGGATCTTTGCATTACAAACTATCATTTTATGATCTCTTTAGCAAATCCACGAGTTCACTCTTTTTAAGTTTTGAATAACCCCTGATTCCTTTAGATTTTGCAACTTCTTTTAATTCAGCAAGTTTCATTTCCTCGAGCTTCTTGGATATTATCTCGGCGTTGACATCCATGGTGGGCAATACTTCACTCTTCAGATCAACTTCATTTCTTGGGCTTGACGGTGATGGTACTGGGGACCTTTTCGTGAAATTTGATGGTGGCCTTTTCGACTTTACGTCCTTCTCTGATGAGTGTTCTGCTTTCTGTTCTTTCTTTAGCAAACCTTTCCCTGAAGCCACCAGTTTATCCCCTTGCTTCCTTGCAGTTTTCCCTGTCCGAAACAGGAAATTTCAGAGAAATAAAGAATATCCAATAACCGACACGAAACTCCTTTGGCATAGTGTTAGGGCAATATACATGTAAACAACAAAGTTAATATGAAGATCAAAGAGGTTCAAAACTCTCTCTCTACTCGTATAAGAATTTAGCGAGGGTGAGTGTATGGTAAACGCATGTTTGGTATGTTAGGTAGTATAGGTTTAGACAAGATTATGACAGTTTTGGGTGCCTGATCATCTCTAGGGCTTTTAGCCGAAAATTGGGTACGTGATAAGTACTATTTGTTGTGTTATGTCCAATTCGGTGTACCAAACATGCCATAGCATTCTATAGATTAAAGTGCACGTTTGGTGTGGTTCTAGAAAGTTTGTTATGTTGCAATCTTGCATTTTATACTGTTCATTCATGTTCTTAGAAACCAACTTACAGAATTGATGTATTCGAAAGTTGCACAGGCAAAATGAAAATAAAACACGTTTCTCTCTCAAATAAATAGTCTCAACGCAATGAAAGAAAGACATTTCTACTTCACCTTTTCTTGTTGATTGACGAAGGACCTCCAGAAGTGCTTCACCTGAGGACACATCTTCAGCTGGCTTTGAATTTCTATTCCTGGACTTTATGGTCTCTCCTTTGGAGATGGAGGACTGAATCCGCTTAAAGAGAGCTAGGATCTCTTCCTTGGATGTTTTCTTCTCGGCCTCCATTGATTCAGGATTCTTTTTCCACTCTCCTTTTGGTGACCTTCCAGGGACAGGGTTCCCATCAGCCCTTGTGCTTGAAACAGCTAAATTAAGAAGCTCCCTTCGGGAGATGGACACTGAATCCCTATCTGCTACTTCTGCCAAATTGAACAAGCTGCATCACAAAATTGTACCTCAGTTTGAAGTCACTAATGTTGCATCCCCAAGTACTAACGAAACATGATACATTTTTCTCATCCCAACACCTAAAACTTCCTGTAACATGATACGAGGGCACGTAGATGTCCAGTAATCAAGTCTCATTGTCGCACGTTGCACATAGGGAACATATATGCATTCTTCATCTCCAATAATTTAAGCTTTTTTTAGCAACTAAGCTTTCATATAACAAAAATAGATATAGAAAAACTGAACAAAAGATGAGCCAAGAACATGGGCAATGAAACATCAATTAGATACCTAAATGACAATCATAAATTTGATCAGTATGAGCACTGATATCAAATAGGCAAAGAAAAAGTTCATCCCAGAAGTAAATGACCAGAAATTGAAAGGGAAAATTTTCGAGCAGATGAGAGTATTAAGTTTGTACCATTGAAAGAGAAAATTTGGTTTCTGAACTTGAGTCCGCTGAAGGCAGAGAAATGAAAATAGCAGACAGCTCCTCCACCCATATTTTCTTGATCAAAGTCTCAAGTAAACATCAAAGGGGATGAGATAAGATGAAACAAAATATACACCCACTTCAGTATTCTGTTCTTGTCAGCGTACATCCTATCCACAACTCATTTTTTCTCTAGGTCCAGGAAAGTGCGTGCAGATACGCGTCAATAATTCATTCTTGCAATGATTTTGACCGCTATCGGACAAAATGTTATCCAAAAGCAAAAGAGTGCATAGATAAATGACATGAAAGACACAGAGAGAGAAAAAAAGGATAAGAAAAGAAAAGAAAAGAAATTCGATTATTATAATTTTCTCTCTATTTCATGTCATCTATCCGTAGACAAGGATGTATAAATATCATTACTCAAAACAAAAATGGTCCCTCTTACTCAAGAATCTTTCTTTTATTTAGATGGAATAAGCCATTTCCAATTTCATGTTCTCTCCCATATTCTGCATCTTCTAAACTCGTTCTTCCTGCCTTCATATACTTTAGAACTTAGCACATGTTTCCACCCCATTTTTTTAGTACAGATTTTGTAAGGTGACTTCTTGAAAATGTACAGTTAAAAAGTAGAGAAAAATTTAAAATTTACGTGCAAGATTCTTTGATTGAGAGATGATACGATTGAAAGTGAATTTTGGAAGTTTACCTTTTTTTTTTTTTCGATCTGTCGGCGGGCTTCAATTGTTAGACAAACAAATTTAATATGTTGAGGAACAGTTACATTACATGGGAGAAACGATATGGAATCGGACCTCGTGCTCTTGACTAAGACAGCGACAACAAATTAATTTCTTGTTTTAATAAATTTAACGTAAGTCACAAATTATCTCTCTTCAATCTGTTTTAAACAATTGTGAAATTCGGGATTCTGGAGCAAGGAACATAAAGAAAATGGAGTCCCATTAAACTTGTCTCTTGGAGTGCAATATAATAAGAAATCATAAGATGCAATCACATCATGCAATTATCCTTCCAGCTTGTGCCAGCCTTGCGAAATCCTTGGTTAGTTATAAACTCAATTAATACAAACTCAATTATTCAATTTTTTTGATAAAATGAAATGGTTAAACAATAAAAAATGAGAGTCTATTTATTTGCTGGACTATTTGGCTTTTTTGAGTTAGCTCACCTATACGGAATCTTGAAAAAACCTGCTAGTAGAGAAAGGCCTCCTAAAGATAAGAGACATACGGCTAATGTAGTGGACGTTTGGTGCTGACCAATCTTGCGTACAAAAAAAGTCAGTATCGTCTAGCTTCTTTATTTTTCCCCTTTCAAATGGATCATAACATATGATCTATGGAACCTGGTGTTGTATATCATCATTAGTCACAAGTCTCTGTGTGTGAAAATTCATTACTGCTCACCAGCCTGGCATTGGTCCACTTCCCAAATGTCCCTGGCAGCGGAAATCAAATCCCTTATCATAAAAGAAAGAGAACATAGAAAGGCAATGTACATTCCTTGGTAGTCACACAATGGATAACCATCATGATGCCACTTGCTGCCTTTCCATTTTTTCATTTTCGATCATTCAACCCATATGGATGAAGGAAAGAACCCATTTTCCTTCAAACAAAAGCATACATGAGAGACCACACACACTGGGATACTCGGTTCTTTAGCTACAAACACATGAAAGATACTCCAGACATGAAACACTAACCAAAAAGACATGATCAGGAGGAAAAGATAAGATTTTGGCCAAGTAAAACCTTGCATCTTAAGAAAAATTACTACTTCGGACTCCCATATCGACAGTCTCTCCTATGTACTCAGAACCATACTTCGATCCCATCAAATGAAGTTCAATCATACTTCAATGTTGAGATCATATTCTAGTCTTTCTATTCCTCTATATTGAGTTTCACCTTCAACTAGATTGGAAAGAAAATAAGATCCTCAAGAAACAATTTGAATAGAACTGAAAAGAAATTTTTAATCAAGGCACAGCTAAATCCAATGGTAGCATATAGATTTGGAGGGCAGATCATAAATCTAGTTCCGGTGGACTTCATCATTAACTATCTGTTATTTTTCTACTGAAACTGTTCGTGAATGTTCTAAACCAAATTGAATATCTATCTCTTGATCACTTATTTAGCATACAATGATAATTCGCCATTCGAATTCATTGAAGCCAAATCTGCATACATTCCATCATTGTATAGATGGGTACCATGTTAATGGATGAATGGAGATGCAAAGGAAAGAAGAACCAAGCCTGCCTGCCTCCCATAACTCGGCAATCATGTTTTATTTGGCCGGTCATGTATCCAACAAATTCCCATTTTACCCATTTCGGGGACGAACCTGTTAATAGACTTGCTAGAAGAGCTGCAGATTGATGTCATTAATGCAAGAAACCTAATGTCAAAGAAGTTAACTAATGCACTACCTGAAAAGTTAACCATAGACCTAGTGTTTTTGGACAAAGATGAATTTCACAGCTACTTATGGCTGAACTGCGGGTGATTGTATAGAGCAGCAGGATGCTATCATGCAAACTAACCATTTTGCATCAACGTGATCACACACGAACATTAGCATTTATATATTTGAGCAAACTTAGATAATATTTAGCCCCCGTTCGTTGTCCATTTTTTCAAAACTCTTTTTTTTTTTTTAACTCATTTTCAACCACACATTCACCAGACAAAATATTTTGCACATAAACTGAAAACATTTTCATACTTTTTAATCAAACATTCTCCAAAAAAGAAAATCATTGTTCCAAAACTCATTTTCCCCAAAATACTCTTTTTAATGGCTACCGAACAGAGGCTAAATGCAAACTACTTAGTCAAATGCTAATCAATGAACTAAAAACTTTTTCATACTTTTTAATCACACATTCTCAAAAAAAGAAAATCATTGTTCCAAAACTCATTTTCCCCAAAATACTCTTTTTAATGGCTACCGAACAGAGGCTAAATGCAAACTTCTTAGTCAAATGCTAATCAAGGCTTCCTAACAAGTCCACCAACCACTCAGTTAGGAGTCATGCTCATTTCAGTGAACATTTGTCATATAGGCCTCAATCACAATGTGAACATACTTATAGCACCATACACCAATGGATTCTAAAGCTACTAATGCCTTCAAAAAGAAATAATTAAATAGCAAAAAGATACAAATAAAAGGCTGAAGGTGTAAGAGAAGCAGAAAAATACAGATTACAAAGGAATGAGGATAAAGTAAGCTTAGAAACGTGAAAATATTGAGATACAAAATTAGCCACTTCCCCTCTCTTAGTCTCCATAAATCGAAACGTAACAAAAGAATCACCCACATCCGAGTTCTCCTTCATTCTTTATGTTTCCTTTTTTAATTTAATAATATGATGTATAAAATAATCTAATCTCAAATCAGAACTCCGAGAATTCTCCTAATCTAAATGAACCAAGAAATCAATCTGGGTTTCTAAATTATTTACAACATTTGGACAAAAGAACCAAGAAAACAATGAGAAAGACAATTGAAGAAAGTCCAATTGCAACACCAAGAACAATCTTATTTGGCCCATTGGAATGGTGTTTTTCTTCTACATTACTGTAATCTTCATCATTAGAACTGTCGCTAGTATCATCATCAGATGAGTCCTTAGCAGGTGGTGGAGACATAGGCAACCCATGTTTGTCACAAGGAGAAATCCCAAGCTTTACCTTTGAGCTCAATGTTGAATGGTTATAACAAAGATTGGAATTGCCACCCACCTTTAACACTTCCAATCTCTTTAAAAATGTTGCATTGAAAGGCAGAACTCCATGGAAACTGTTCTTCTCAAGATTCAAGTACTTCAATTTCTTCATGTCTTGTATGAATTTTGGGATTGTCCCGTTGAGCTTATTAGACCCCAGATCGAGGTGCATTAGACCCGGCACTGCTGCTAAGGATTCCGGGATCGATCCCGACAATGAGTTTGATGCCAGTGATAGATTCTGCAGAGCATTCAAGTCCCCAAAGGTAGTGGGAATTGTTCCGTTGAGGGAATTTGATGACAGATTCAAGTGTACAAGATTTTCAAGGTGGGTCAAGGAAAGGGGTATCTTTCCTTTGAGATTGTTTCCCGATAAATCTACAGAAGTGAGATTCGAATGCCAATGCTTTGGGAGATAGCCAGTGAGATTCGTGTGTGAAAGAGTGACAGAATGCAAGAATTTCATGCTGTTGAGGATAATGGAAGGGCCACTAGCAGTTATACTCACTTGGGAAACAGTTAAATCAGATACATTTTGTAGCCTGCTAAGCCAAACCCCGGTGAGTTTCTTGAGGCTGTTGATACAAGTAAAGGAGTGGAGATTTGAGGTAAGTTCAGAGGGGAATCGAATTGGGGAAATGGGGCAGTTGATGAACTGGAGAGTGTTAAGAGTGGAGAGGGATTCGAGGGCAGTGAGAGATAAAGCTACATCATCTGAACAGTTGGAGAGTGTGAGAGAGAGGAGGTGGCGGAAGGGCTTGGAGGAGTCACAGGCGGCGGCGGTGGAGGTGTGTGGCGGGGCGGAGCAGGGGTCTTTGGAGGTTGGGATATTTAGGGACTGGAGGGCTCTGAGTTGTTTTGGGTCAAGGGTAGATGTGGAAGTCGAAATAGGGGTGGTGCCTTTTTTGGGAGTTGGGGCGGTAGAAGGGGTGGGGGCAGAGGGAGAGGGAGAGGGGGGATGGGCGGGGGAGATGGCGGTGACATTGGTGGTGGGAGGATGAGAAAGGGAGGAGATGACGGCGGCGGCGGAGAGGAGGAGGAGGAGGAGGAGGAGTGGTGGATGTAGAGCCATTGTTGTAACTTTCGTTTCTGAAAAATGGTGTCGTAATTCGAGAAGTGGCTTCTACTTCGTAGTTTATACACTCAGAACTGAAGATATATGCATCTACTTTTATTTTAAGTGGGCTAACTGACAGTTGGTGAGGGATATAAAAACAGAAAAAGGTCAAATAATGACTAGGGAGAGTTATTCATTGGGTAAAAAAAATCTGAACGGTCGATTTTGATAATTTCCTTTTAACTTTCAGCAATTTATAAAAGAATGACTCATTAAAAAAAAAAAAGAGAGAAATTACATTTGTACAGAGAATCCCCCCACAAAAATGCAACAGATACTCACATGACCCCCCATGTGAATTAAATATTGCAAAAAAAAAAAAAAAAGGACCCCACCTCTATGTACATGTTCTGTTGCATTTATGAACGTGTGTGTTCTGTACACACAACAAAACTAAAAAAAATTGATGAACAATGCTACAGGAACAGGCTCAAATACATGCTTAAATTCAAGGAGGACACGTGTTGACTTTGGATTGGACAGTTTGAAAAAAAATAAACAAAACATTCGATCATTTTCGTACACATCACCATGTCTCCTTCTTACTTGTTTTTGGGCCTGGATGAGCAGCATTATTGAAAATTGATTGCTACAGCTACACTGTGTAAAAAAGTGCAAACTTTAAATTGACCTTCGGTATTGTGTTTATTTTGAGTCATATGACACGTTAGTCCCAAAAAAGAATTATTTTCATAGTTACCTGAACGATGAATTAATTATATGACACTCCATTTGATGTTACTTTGATACTTAGCCCCTATTTGCCGGTAATTAAAATTCAGATTTTAATTTAAATCAAAATTAATAATCAATTTTGATCACATAATCACACAATTTTTATCAAAGTCTACCAAAAATTTGATTTTAATCCCCTACCAGACAGGAACCTAATATGCAACAAGGATAAATTGCACCATTTTTTTTTTTATGGGAAACATGCTTTTAATGTACTTGTAGTGCGTGAGCAATTCCGAAAAATTATGTCACTCTCGTTTGGCTCTCATTATTTGTGATTATAATTTTTGAAATGGTGTTGTTTTGAAGAATGTGTAGTTAAAAACGATTTTTTTTTTAAATTTACGTCTAATATTATTTTATTGAAAAATATATGATTAATAAAAAGAGAGAAAAATGGATTATAAATTTAATGGGGGCCAAACGAAGGCATAATTTTATATTTATTGGATTATTAGCTGTCAAAGTAATAAAAGATGGGATGCTACAACATAAATTTGTTGTCTAGGTAGGAAGGACATCCGTTAGTAATTCTGGAATTCATTTTTTGAACTATCATGATTCATGATTTAAGTTAAGAGACTATTGAATTCCAATTTAAAGTTTAAAACCATTTTTCGCACAAAATACATAGTTTGGGGACTATTCAAATTTTCAAATCTTATCCAATTCAACATAGAATGAAGGCTTTCGACGTATGACTACTTTGTACGATTTTGCTACGGGTACATC
>CAIGRT010043341.1:0-13280 GCA_903798405.1 Fraxinus platypoda | reverse complement strand
TCAATTTATTACTCGCTATTATTAACACATTTCTTGGTTCTCACCGTTATTCCTCCTAAAAAATTCTTAAAAAGCTACTAATAATCTTTCCCGAACATAGATATAAGCTAATCCTCTGTTTTTTTTTATCCTTTTGAAATAGAGAAATGATACATTATAGTTGTCAAATATGTTATATCAAGTCCATAAATATTTTCCACGTTCTGGCGGCTCATATTGAGATTAATCAATGCGTCCAAGGATTCTGGTGTGTTAGGCCGAATATGAATTTTTGACATGTATAGTTCTAAGGTTTAAAGTGTTGATGCTGCGGAGGAGACAACTGTAGCGTATCTGGAGGATCGCAATCATACCAAGGGAAGAAATGCGGCCATTTCTGAAGGAGGGCGGCCACCCCAGTGCATGGAATGACTGCCTCTGAAGCAACCAGAAGCTGGTTCGGGTGCCCTCAGCCTGGATGGGTCTTAATTTTGTGTTTTTGATTTTTTGTTGCTCTCGAATAAAACTTACGATTCAGGTTCGCTGTTAAAATATGCAAAAGTAGATGATTTATAGATCGATTAAATATCACAAGCCCAAAATAGGAAGAAGATGGAGAGAGAGAGAGAGAGAAGAGTTTTGAGCCCGATAAATTCAGAATTGAATGAATATCGAAGAGTCCAACCAAACGAGTAACAAGGGCCTACTATAATGATCGCAGCCATTGAGAGAAAGCACAATAACTAATGATCACAGCCATCGAGAGAAAGCACAATTCGGGTTTTAACTAATCAGCCAATGAGAAGCTGTCTAGTGGACTCTAACTTAAAGAGTTGAGTTTTCTTCGTACTCAATCCATCCTCGTGTTTGTGAAAGATTGCTTTTCTAGTTTCACGCTTTCGCTTACATCGAGGGTACTGCCTTAAGTATTTTTTGCTTCTTTTTTTAGAAATAAGTAAAGTCCAACATATATTTTCGTTAAGAGAAGCTCACATTGGTTGGCTCTTAAGTTTACATAATTAGAGCCTGTTTAAGTCCCTTTTTTGTATAAAATGTATTTTGGAATGGTAGATTGATAGAGAATATGTAGTTAAAAAATAAGAAAAAATTTCTAATTTACATGTGACATTATTTTATTAAAAAATGTGGGATTGAAAAAAAGAGAAAAAAAAATATTTTTTTAAAAATAGGGACCAAATAAAGGCTTAATCTTGCAACTTATTTGAAGTTATTTTACAACTTCAACGCATGATTAACGAAATCTTAAAATGCAATCATTCTCTCTTTTGTATGCAGTGCGGTTGGAGAACGCAAACGGTACTAGTCTCGAAGCTGGCAATTATGATTTGTCCCATATATTTGAAAAAAATTATCTGTTTTTACCCTTTTTCCCCTCATGTTTGATAGGATGACAAATAAGAGAGAGAAGCATAAAAGAAAAAGTAAAAAAGTAAGAGATTATTCTCTTCGTGTTTCAGTTTTCAGTTTTGAATTCATTTTAAATTTTGTGTTTTGAGTGCCCATTTTGATATTGTTGAAAACGCATTTTTTTTTTGTCATTTTGAAAAATTGTTTTTTTTAAAAAAATAATAATGAAGTTTTGGCTTAGTTTTAACTGAAAACAACCAAAACGACTTTTTTTTTTTGCGCTTTCCGCTTTCTTTGTAAATTTTAAACTTGTTTTTGGAAATTCGTTTTTGAAAATAGGTAAGTAAATGCATTTTCAGTATTTTTGAAAACTGAAAATGGTCTGAAAACAGTAAAGAGAACATGCCCTAACTTTTTTGTTCTTAAACATATATAAGTCAAAAAAGTTAAATAAAGTCACTTACTTTCAAGTTTANATAAGTCAAAAAAGTTAAATAAAGTCACTTACTTTCAAGTTTAGTCGATCCAAATAATTATTTATTTTTTGAAAAATACTCATCTATTTAAGCAAACCGCTTAATCTTAGCGAGACATGTAAATCATGTCACCTATCATTATTTTCTTTTAAACCACGGTTTGATGTATAATTTTCCATGTACCGTGACAATTATACATGAAAAAATTGAATTGTGAAGGTCTAAGAGTAATAGCTATAAGATAGGAAACTCGTGATGATCAGTCCACTTTTTCAAGTGATGATTGAATGAAATATGTTCAATGATGCATTCATTGTATCAGATGTAATGTACCGACTGTGTCAAATTGGACGCACGCTGTCAAATCGCTCTTGATTCTACAAGTAACCTTGGATGCCTCTTGCTAGTTGAGAATCTTCACAATATGTTGAGAAAATGAACAATCCACCAACTGGGCATCTTTCTCTATCCATGCATGTTCATCTTCAATTGATGTTTGGTAAGAAATTTATAACAAAATCCTCTCAACTCTTTCTTGTAAGTTCCTTAACCCTACACTTCCTTTACTTCTTCACCCTCGCTTCCAGCCGTGTACCCCGATGCTCTTTACTACCTTAAACATTTTTTCTTTCGTTTATGATAGTCTCCTTATCAAACCACCCTTTGAAAGCATAGTCATTTTATACATATTTTTTTTATTGACTTGAAGTATATGTACTATTCTCTTCAAACAGTCTTTATCCCCTCCAAACAAAATATCTCCATGTCCTATCTCTGTTTCATAATTTTTCCTTGAACAAACACGAACAAGTTGAGTTTCTTCTTTGATGTTTTGTGTTAAAAAGTAAGTTCTTATTCATTTTTGCAAATATAATATATCTGATCTACACAATATTACCTCATTGATGATATCTCTCTTTCACATGTTATTCCTTATTTATTACAAAAGAAAAAAAAGTTAAAATATAATCCATTACATTGTTTATCATGTTCAATAATGCGTACTTAACCCTTAAAAGTGTACATATCATACCCTCTAAACACGCCCCCATTGATACATTATAATTAAACTTCTTTTATTCAACCTTTTTCTAATTCGCGTAGAAGTATTTTCTCGAGGGTGGTGCAAAATCAGTGCACTTAAGAATTTGAGAGCCTTCCATATGTCTGTATATTAAAGAGTTCGTCCCTTTGAACTTACTATTGCATTTCCACAGTCAATGGATTTAGCATTCTTGGGCAGATATGCTGCTTTATTTCTTCTTTTTGCCCCCCCAAAGATGAAGGGGAGTTGCTTTTTTGTCGACTTTACATTAATTATAACGCGTCTTTAATTTTCTTTCTGATTATATGACATTTTACCAAGTGTGTAAATTTCGTTGTTGAGATTGGAATTTTTGAGCAAAGTCTAATTCTTAGCACCTTTAAGGCTCAAAATAAGATCTAACCATTTTATTCATTCAAACATTTTGGTAGTTGTCACAAAAATTGCACTTGCTACGCACTTGAATTCAATACCCTTGAGCATGTAGAAGCAATAATACTATAAACTCCAAATCAATATTGATATGTATTACCAGAGATTATATCGAAGACTGTTTTGTTATAGACTTTTTTCGGAAAACAGAGGGGAGCTACAAAATAGTTCTAGAAAATTTTACATAAAACTTGGCCCAACATTGATGAGAAAATCTTGAGCAGAAAATATAAAAATGAACAAATCTGGACATCACCAGTGATCACATTCTTACGAAATATCGCTACTAGCCTCTGCATATTGTGATCCTCTGCTGCAGAAGGAAAAAACTGCAGACATCTCACTCTCTTCAACGCTACTCTTCTCAACAACTGATTCCCTTCCCCATCAGTTGATCCAGAACTTATCCTCATACCATCATTATTGTTTACATCCATTGGCACACAATTATCATTAGGAAGAGTCTAAAAGCTCAAAATAAGATCTAACCATTTATGCATTCAAATATTTTGGTCGTTTCCACAAAAACTGCACTAGCTAGGCACGTGCATTCAATAACCTTGAGCAAGTAAAAATAAACGATACTATAGCAATTGATGCCAAGGTTGGTGAGTAATTAAGCAACCACTTCGAGAAAAGACCATTCAAGGCAATTGTTTGCTTGGCTGATAAGTGCTCAAAGTTGGAATGTTAGAGGGATAGAGCCCTTTCTTTTAAGGCATTGAAATTTAGAAAAGATGCACTAGCCCATGATAGTGCTAAACTATGCACTAGGCTAGTTACAATGTTACCTTTTTTTATTTTTACTTTTTTCTTTTTGTTGGTCTTCAAATTTTTGTCACCAAAAAGTCGACTAGATTTTACAACCTCCTATATTTGTACTAAAAACCGACGAAGAAACTAGATATGCATAAATTAAATTATTTGGAGCATGGATTTCATTTCTAAAATAGATGCATTTTTGTAAAGTCTGATTCCTAGGATGTTTCATGCATACTCAAACTAAGGTCTAACCATTTCTACATTCAAACATTTTTGTAATTTTCACAAAATTTGCAGGTGCTAAGCACATGCATTCAATACCATTGAGCAAGTAAAGGTAAACAATAATGTAAACTCCAAAGCGATATTGATAGTAATTAGAAGATGCTATATCGAAAACTTCTTTTTATCAACTTATTATTATTATTATTGGGGAAACAAAGGGGAGGTACAAAATATCCTAAAAAGTTCTAGAAATTTTCTACATAAAACTTGGCCAAAATTGATAAGAAAATGTTGAGTAGACAAATATAAAAATCAACTAATTTGAACCAATATTACTCACAAATGTTGAAATATTGCGACTAGCCTCTGTGTTCTCTTAGAAAACCGAGAAAAAACACCTAACTATTGTCGTGTCCCATTTTATCATGTCCATCATTATTTTCCTTGTACTGGATCTGATCCTCAACTCGTGGAACAAAAAGCATCCCCTCCATCACTTCCTCTATCTTATGCCCGCATGCATATTGTGATCCTCCGCATCAGAACCAAAATCAGCAAACGTCTCGCTCCCACCAACACTATTCTTCTCAACAATTGATTACCTATGGGTTGGTCAAGAACTTTCCCTCATTTCCTCGTTATAGTCAACATCCACTGGCACACAATTATCATTCAGAAGCTTCCCTTATACTTCATCTACTACCTTTATTCCACCCATTTTCTCATTTTCCCTCAACTCCACTGCATCCACTGCCTCCAATACCTGACTTGAACTATCCACTCTATCCTCATTTCTAGTCGAATTAGCCTTTTCTTCCACAACCAAAATTGGACGCACACCACCTTCCGTGTTTTAACTTCTAGCACTGTCACTATAATTAGTACTTGTGTAATTTTCTCTCGTCACTTATACCATACCACCACCAGGATGACCCACATTCCCACCACTTTCAACACTAGCACCACCAAAATGAGCCACGTTCTCCCCACCATTGGCCCTGACACGTTAGGTGATATGAACAGAGCTGCTTCCTTCTTCCTCACCTTCTCCGTTACAACCAAGTATACCACATATTCCATTGCCTCTTTTTCCCTTATCCTTGTGAATGCAGCCTCCTTGGCCCTCTGCTCATCCTCTGCTCTTGCTACCACAGCAACCTTAGACATCGACTTTACAGCAATCTTCGATGAAACCAACAAGGCATTTGCCGCTGTCTTATCAATTTTATAAATTATAACGCGTATTTAATTTGCTTACAGATTAGATGATATTTTACCCAGTGTTTAGTGGATGAGTTTAATTTTTGAAATATGATTCTTTTTGGCGCAGTCTAATTCTTAGTATTTTTAAATCTCAAAATAAGATCTAATCATTTATGTGTTCATATGTTTTGGTAGTTTTCACAAAAAATTGCACGAGATAGGCATGTGCATTCAATGACCTTGAGCAAATAAAAGTAAATAATACCACTAGGCAGTACTCTCAAATGGAACAATTCTAATTGTTGTGTCATAGAATAACCTATCGGATCCATTTACAAATGAGTTATTTAGAGAATAAACTACGCATCGAAGGAAATGGGTGTAAAACCTAAACTAATGGGTCAACTTAATGGAAACCTAACATGGGGACTGGAGATCCCACGGATTAGGTTTAATAGGAAAATTAGTTATGAATGACTCAACAAGTAGCATTTCTGAATTTTTACTCCTTCTCATTTCTATGATGCAAATAAGTGTTGCCTACCAAAGATCAGTTACGATAAACTATGCTTTTAATGATAACCATATCTTGTAAATAGTACAAGTGGAGTATTGTAGGGTACTTTTAATAGAACATCACCTATTTGAGTACGAACTAAGCCAGTTCTATGAGAATTTTACTTAGTCAAATTCTCTAGTGTACTTGCAAAACCAAGAACGTTCACGGCTGAAATAATAAACTCAATAGAGAACCGAAGTTTGATATGAAAGATAATGTGTTCGATCTATTGTCTAGACTTACAATAAAGACCGACAATTTAAAACGTTCCATTCACTAATTAGCCAAGTGAATAGATTGTTACTGGGAAGGGTTCAAAGAAAAAGCTACCGATCCTGATGCATTAAATTTTAGTTCTACTCTTCTTTGTCTTCCTTGTACTGAGTCGACTTCTTCCATTCATGTGGGGGATTGTTGGAATTTTAGGGTATATAAAAAGATTTGAAAGTGTGAATTGGAAAAGTCTCCAATAGGTACGTTAATTGGTCGCGACTCTTCAAGTGCAAAAGATGCTTAACGAAAGTCACGACCTTTTAATAAAGTGCAATCTAGAGCATCAATCATGAAATGGTACGATCTAATAGTTGAAATGAATTTTGCCAAAAGATGCGACCGTTAGGAAGAGACACATGAAAATTTATAAATAGGACCCTCCTAATGCCATTTTATTCACTCCAATTCAATTCCTAATACTTGATTTCTAATTCTTCATTTCTCTAAATTCTGTCAAAATAATTTCCATATTATTTTAAGCTTAGTGTTCGATATTTTTAATTCGATATCTTTCATTCTAGAAGAGTGCAATCAAATGTTAGCTCGTCTGGCAAAATTAATAGTGTGCTATATTAATTTTGGAAGAAGCATTATATCTTGGGAGATGGACGTTCATTTGATCCCGTTAGCACCAATACAGGGGTGAAATCTGTTTTAAGAAGATTTGCATTTGCATACCTTGCTTCATTTTATCTAACTCGATTTATGTGTTTTCTACATTTAATTAAGTAGTGATTTGCTCATTATTATGCATGTACTATGATTCAGTAAGTCGTTACTCTAGTATTTGCATGCACGTGTTTTTTAATAACGAAATATAAGTCATGCACCAATTTATCCAACATAATAGTGCGGCCACTTATACCCTAGATGCCAATTCTTATTAAAATTCCTTCATTGTCCCTTAACTCCTAACAAATGATAATTTGACCTTAATTTAAAAAAATAACAAAAATAACTAAATAAAGAACTAAAATCGGTTCAAACTTGTGCTCCTTTATGTCATGTACTTCATCAATTAAGAAGAGCAACTTTCTTATTTTTTTTTTATTCAATAAGATAGATAGTTTCTTCTTGATTAAAAATAATTCATTAGGTTATTTTCTTTACCTATTTGGCCCGCCCTCTAATACTCTGAAACCCCAATAACCGATAGTCAAAATTTGTAGCGTCCTAATAAATTACGTGGAACTAAATCACATTCCAAAATCTGAAGTTGTTCGACACATCAGTTTCATTTTTCATCAAACATCTTACGCGTGCAACTTCCATAATTGGGTTGGCTTCAGATATTTTAAAAGTTGTCTGTTTGCCATATATTATCCTTCCTATTATATGGCGCTTCACAGCACGGCAGAAAATTCAAATGCACCATCTGCTAAGTCGGCTGCTAGGTCCGTAAATTTTATGAAGTATTGCTTTCTTCTCGTTGATCTGAAAGTGTATCTCATTCATGCAAACCCAAGGGTTTTCTAGACACACAAATTCTTCTTCTATATAGATCATGATTCCTGTACATTCAGGATTTTCTAGTCAGAAGCTTAAAAAAGAGTACAGGTTTTTTCTAAATGGTAATTGCTATAGATTTTGTAGTAAATCTAGTAATGAGCTGAACAGAGTAGTAATGAAAATTCATCTAGTCGACCCAAATTTATTATGAAAGAGTATTAGTTGTGGATTAACTCTTACTCTGGTATTTCTGCATACCATAGAGTAATTTAACTCCATAAGCAGGTTTTACAAGAAACAATTAGAGGCAGAGTATTTAGATGGAGCATGAAGAACCAGAGCTAGAAATGCATAATTTACATTGTTTAAAGGATGAATTTCTTCGTAGAAAATAGATCTTAATTTCTTCGGAAAGCCTAATTTCTTAGTATGTGTTGTAATAAAAATAAGATTTTCCATTTATATATCGAAAACAATTTAGTAATTCTCCACAAAAATGCAAATGCAAGGTACGTGCATTGGATAATCCCGAGCAAGTAAAGAATACAATAGTTAAAGTGGTACATCACACCCTACATAAGGGTGTCCATAATGGACACCCGGCGCTTCTCCATTGGATGAAGTGCCTGTGGGGTCAGCACTTCCTCCAATGGGGAGGCACCGGGTGTCCATTATGGACACCCTTATGTAGGAGGTGATGTACACTTAGCATTGTTCATAGTTAAAATTGCACATGGTTGGCACGAGCCCCCTCCATCGTGTTCATTCTCTTTGCTGCTGATCTGAGCACAGCTGTGGTGGGGATAGCTAGGATCTCGATGAATTTATTGCAATTCTGGTAACTGCAGCCATCTTGATTCCAGGGTTGTGGCCGTTTTAGAAGCGGGGGCATTTCCTCCTGTCAAATCTGATTTATCTTAAACTGATTTATCAGACAAGATTGTCCCTGAAGTTAGTTGCAAAATCAACGAGATCTTACAGCCCTCGTCTTTGTGTTGAAAACCAATGTAGAAACTAGAAATGCATAAATTAAATTGTCTAATGGACGCAGTTCGTTGTTGTGACTAAACTGATCAAGGATAAGTATCATTGCACAAGGTTGCTAGGCTGCACATGTTTGATCATCATAAGAAACACTTATATTCTTATCTTCAAGATGTAGGAATCAAGACTAGTTTGGTACTAACAATACTTGAGCTTCTTGATGATCCTAGTTAAGTTGGAGACGATGCTCCCTCAGTGTTATCTAATATAATTTCGGAAAAGGAGGTTTCGGAAAAGATGGCATTTGATGCCAAGGTGGTTGATAAATTTTGCAACCACTTAGAGAGAAGACCATTTCAAGCAAGTGTTTTGCAAGGTGTGTTTTTAGCGTTGACTTATAAGCAATAGTTGGAATGTTAGGACGATAGAGCTCTTTCTAGAAGGCATTAAAATTAATAAAAGGTTCACTAGCATGTGATAGTGCTAAATTATAATGCACCGACATGGACACGTGTGTCCGACATGACATGTGTCGAATATGCCGACGTGATTTTTCAAAAAAGTACTCACACGACATGTGGTCGACAAGTTGATTATATTCCTTAAAATTCTTCATTTATATAGTATAAAGTTAGTTTTATACTTGTTATTAATTTTTCTTGTTGAAATATTTTAAATATGAATACATATTGATTATTTACTAATAAATTTAAATTAAAAACATATAATATTTCTAATTAAAAAAATGATCATGGTGTCGGTATCCAACAAATGTCCGTGCAACAGAGGTGCTAAACTATGCACTAGGTCGGTTGAAATTGTTGTTTTCCTTTTTATTGGTCTTTGAATTGTAGTCGCCAAAAAAATTGATGTGATTTTACAACCTTCTTTCTATAATTTTCTTGATCCAACATCTTATTTACTAAAATCAACAATTTATTGCTCGGGTGTTTACTATTGTTTCTCACTTTTCATTGCATTAGTTACGAACATCAAATAACCATTGGTGAGGTTCAAGAAATCAATCCCGGTGCATTGACACTATCTACGTACGAATATATATTGAATTCTTCCATGGTCTCAAGCTATGTAAGAATTGGAGTTTATATGGAATATGAGAACCAAAATTTTCACAACGGAGGCTGGACGAAAATTGCATAATAAACGAGGGAGTGATTGGCAAAATAAAGATTCTTTTATTTGAAAACTAGAAAGAAAAATTTACCTAATATTCTTTGGTTTCCCTTTCTATGTTAATTTCTTTCTGCAGTTCTTTTCCTTACATTTTTGTCTTATAATGCAGATGAATCACGAGGTCTGTCACATATTGTTTTCTTTTGTTTCGAATGTGTAAGAATGATGTTAACGTTTCTTATTTTTTCAGACGTTTCAATGTTTGAAAATTTCAAGTTCTAAATCACTCCTGTCTTCACAAGTAAAAAAGGGTTGCCTCAATTTTTTTATGTTGCATCCTATCTATAATTTTTTACTTTGTATGATAAATTTCTGCAATAAGAAAAAGACAAACTCTTGAGCTGTAATTCTGTGTTGTGAAAAGAACGAGATTCACTTTTAAGTTTATAATTTACCTTTTTAAAGAGGTTTTCAATTTTTCTATGGCAGCTTTACTAAAAAATGGAAAGAACCTAGATTCTTGCTGTATGCAGAGTTTTGGACTAAGAATCTTCAACTGTGTAAGCCCTAAGTTTAAAAGCCTGCCTAAAGTTTTTCTAGAAATACCCTCTTGCCACCCTACTCTTTTTCATTCTTGAAATCAAGTGAAAATGGGAAGAAAGACAAGGTGGCTGAAGGGTCTTTTTGGGTTTGGAATAACAAAGAAAGAGAAGGACAAAAATGAAAATTCAATTTCCGGTGGCCGGGAAATCAAGAACCTGCGGATTCCCGGGACGGACACCACCGGGTTGTGTCACAATCCGACGACCATACCGCCAAATATTACTCCTGCTGAGGCTGCATGGTTGAGATCTTTCTACGGTGAGTCGGAGAATGAGCAGAGTAAGCATGCAATAGCGGTGGCTGCCGCCACTGCCGCTGCAGCTGATGCGGCCGTTGCCGCCGCACAGGCGGCCGTTGCAGTTGTTAGGCTCACCAGTCATGGTAGAGGTACAATGTTTGGAGATTGCCGGGAAAAGTGGGCTGCTGTCAAGATCCAGACAGTCTTCCGTGGATTTTTGGTAAGTAAATTAATCCTATCTTAATTTGGATTTCGTACGACCCTTTAAAGATAGAGGTGAGTAATAAACCAGCTCGTAAGTCAAGTGCGGAACAAGCCTTGTCTACATAGCAAAATCCCATCGTCTTTCTTGCTTTTAGTGAAACTTCTAGCATTAGATTACAAGATTTCTTTTTTTTCTTTTTTTTTTTTTTCCATTTGTTATTTATGAATTTGGGTTGGAAATGGAAAAACAGGCAAGAAAAGCTTTGAGGGCATTGAAAGGATTAGTGAAGCTTCAAGCAGTGGTGAGAGGATATTTTGTGCGTAAACAAGCCGCTGCTACGCTTCATAGCATGCAAGCTCTTATTCGAGTACAAGCCAGTGTTCGTGCACAAAAAACTCGAGGTTTCACCAACAATAATGGGAGTTTTCAGCCTCAATTCCATGCCTGCAAATCTGAGGTTAGTTTCAGTATATTATGTCTCTGGATTGAAATTGAGTGGCTGCGTGAAGATAACAATATACATACATGTGATGGATTGCACACAAAAGGCAAACCAAGAAGAATTAAGTCCCTGTTTGGTGTAGTTAAAAATAAGATTTTTAATAGATTTTAATAAAAATGAATGAAACATGTGGCTAAAAAGTTAATAAAAATTATAGGTCCTATAAAATGTGATTAAAATTAATTATTGATTTTGACTTAAATTTTATCGAAGTATAATCCTCACATTGTTACTCAAAGAAAAATTTAAACTCAGTTCATTATGCAGGAAGATGGGAGTGAGCACGCAATGTCAATCCATAGCAGAAAACTTTCTGCATCATTTGAGAGTGCCATAAATGCATTTGATGAAAGCCCCAAAATTGTGGAGGTTGATACAGGCAGGCCCAAATCAAGATCCAGGAGAACAAACTCATGGATTTCAGATGCCGGAAATGACTCATTTGGCCAAGCAAATTCCTCTCCATTTCCGACTGGGATTCAGGCACGTTTATTGATACCCGATTCCAGGAATTTCCAGGACCACGAGTGGGGCCTAACAGGCTTCTCCACAGCCCAAAGCACTCCAAGATTTTCAAATTCCTGTGGATGCAATATAGCTGTCACACCAGCAAAGAGTGCCTGTTTGGAAGGCTACTTCAGTAATGCAAATAATCCAAATTATATGGTGAACACACAGTCATTCAAAGCTAAACTGAGGTCCCATAGTGCTCCAAAACAAAGGCCTGAACCAGGAGCTAAGAAAAGGCTGCCCCTCAACCAAATGATGGAATCAAGAAATAGTCATAGTGGGATTAGAATGCAAAAGTCCTGCTCACAAGCTCAAAATGCCATATATTTCAGGAATGTTGCTATGAGAAAGTTGGGAAGGTCTAGAGAGCATGATAGGAATCATTCCATGAACGACGACTACTATCCTTGACGAGAATTTGAAGACACTTTAGACCTTATAAATGCTGTTCGGCAATTTAATTCTACAATTTTATCGATGTAGCCTGAGTATGGAAATGTGAATTCTTTTAGCAGTTTTTAAGATTTTAGTATTTTATGGTAATTTTTTTTAAAATATCCTCTTCTATTAAGGTTTTGCTTATGCATGGTAGTCTTCTAATTAGTATCTTTCATTAGGATTTTTATTATGATATTTTGAAAATTTCTTATAGAACAGAATCGTATACATTGTATAAATAAAACAACTCATGTCTTTTGAAAAATGGGGCTCAGTGAAATGAAAAGTTGTGTTCTCAGTTATGTTTAAATTCTCACTATATATGAATTCACCTACACTATGAGCAAGCCGTGCGAAAAATTGCTTCTTTTTTTTTTTTGGTTCTAAAACAACTTGGGCAAAATAGAGTTCTACCGGGAAACCATGGAGTTTTCAGTTTTCGCCATTGGTACGGTGAAGCCATTGGAGTGGAATGAGATAAGAAACTCTAGATCTTTCTTCTCCACTTGCTAGTGACGTGATTTTCTTCTATAGAATACTTCTTCCGAATGACATAATTGTCCAATTTATTTTTAGATCTTCAAAGAAAGCTTACTCCTTCTTCTCCTTTAGGATAGGATTGTCGTTAATCCTTCTTTCACTAATGATCTCGTGACGTTGATTCGGTTCGGTTCGGTTCGGTTCGGTTCAGTTCCGGTTCGGTTCGGTTCGAACATTTTGCCCAACCCTATGAGGGACTATCCTTTCTAGGGCTGGGCAAAATGTCCGAACCGAACCGAGTCGAGCGATTTTTTTTAAATGAAATACCCGAACGGGTATTCGAATTGAAAACCGAATGATTTGGTTCGGTTCTCGGTTCTGACGAAGAACCGAATAAGAATCGAAATTTTTTTTT
>CAIGRT010043330.1:0-11603 GCA_903798405.1 Fraxinus platypoda | reverse complement strand
GACCTTTTAAGATGGAACATCAAGTCTTAACATGGTATCAGAGCCTATTAAACTTTAATGAGCTATTCGATCCGATTAAGACTCAAAAAAATTGAGTACACGAATTTCAAGATTGATTTGCTCAAATGAGCCACCATCTTGTGGGGGCATTTTAAGGGATAGAATCCCACATCGAACAAAGATGAAAAACATATATTAATTTATAAGAACTTGAGCTACTCCTCTTAATAAGATTGACATTTTAAGATGAAACTCCAAATCTTAACAACGTGATAAAAATTTTAAAAAATAAAAGGTTCTTCTTTTCTTTTTAATAATGAACTTGTAAACGTCTATTTATTTATTTTTTGTGATTTTGATAGATAATATTCTTAAACGTCTTATGTTCGTAGTTGTCTAGAAGCAACTTTTATTAATGATTGTGTATGGCTTGTCGTGTTTGATCTCATGTTTACTTTGTAAATTAGTATAACAGATTTATTTAGCTTCTTATTTAGCTCATACTAATGTTGTAAATATTCGATCGGATTGGTTCTTTCAATTTTTCAGTTGTTAAGAGTTCAAGAGCACATTTTATTCACTCGATAAATCGGAACCCCTTTTTACAAGTTCATTATTAAAAAGAAAAGAAGAACCTTTTATTTTTTAAAATTTTTATCACGTTGTTAAGATTTGGAGTTTCATCTTAAAATGTCAATCTTATTAAGAGGAGTAGCTCAAATTCTTATAAATTAATATATGTTTTTCATCTTTGTTCGATGTGGGATTCTATCCCTTAAAATGCCCCCACAAGATGGTGGCTCATTTGAGCAAATCAATCTTGAAATTCGCGTACTCAATTTTTTTGAGTCTTAATCGGATCGAATAGCTCGTTAAAGTTTAATAAGCTCTGATATCATGTTAAGACTTGAGGTTCCATCTTAAAAGGTCAACCTTATTAAGAGGAGTAATCAAAATTCTTATAAATTTGTCTATGTTTTCATCTTTATTCGATGTGAGATTTTATCCCTTAACATGTCCCGCAAGATGGTGGCTAGTTTGAGCAGACAAATCTTGAAATCTGTGTGCTCAATTTTTTGAGTCTTAATCCGATCGAATTGCTCGTTGGAGGCTCTGATATCATGTTAAGATTTGAGGTTTCATCTTAAAAAGTCAATCTTATTAAGAGGAGTAGCTCAAACTCTTATAAATTGGTCTATATTTTTCATCTTTATTCGATGTGAAATTTTATTCCTTAATATACCTTAGTTCGACCCTTGACCTTCTACCTTTTATGGGGCAATGTTGAGGTTGATTTTTAATCATTGGTTAGTACAATTTAATTCTCCAATAAGTGGATGAACTTTCCAAACATGTTGACAATATAGTTTTTACCACAATACCTACATAAAAGTTAAGGGATCATGCTACACGTACACAAATATTTATATAAGGGATTACATAATGTTATCTGTCACTTTACCATTTGTCAGTTTAAAATACAGTCAACTTTTTCATCCAATCTTTTCCCTCCACATCATTTTATGTAATTCATTATGTACTATTTTTATGTACAAATATCATAATCCAAAGTTAATTACAATCTAAATAAATATTTTATCAATCAGAGTTAAAAATAATTAGTTATTTTCACAATAAGGTAAGAAATAGTAAAAATGAACTTTACTCAAACGTGTTCAAACACAAACGCTAACTAAAAGTGCTTTTACTGATTTACTTTTGCCAATGCGTGAGGGAAAAGTTTGAAGTTTGATAAAATTGCATGAGATCTGAATCTGAGATGGTGGATAAAGCAAATCTTCAAGCAAAGAACAAAAATCTGCAGACCCTTCTTTTGAATCAGCCCTGCTATGTGTACAGAAAATTATTGCCAGAATTTCTACAGAATATACTTGACAGTTTTCTATTGGAAAATAACAAAAAAAATAAAAATAAAGACAGACCAAATAGATGCTGCCACATTTGTTGAAATTTTGGCAACATTTGCTGTTATTTGAATACTGAAAAAGGAGCAAAAGTTCTTAAAAAAATTTGATGAAACGTAGATTATGGATCAAACATGCGTCTAAAAAAGGTTTCAGATCTCTGAACAAAGACCACCGCATCGCTACCCCACTCCACTCCATCATGTGCTTGCATAAGAATAATGAACAATCTTTTAAATTATTCTACTTGAAGATGAAAAGGGCACATGAGGGCTCACAATTTTAATGAATTATGGGCACCCCACATAAAGTAAAGAAAAATGCTATGTGTACACCTCGTGGTATACACATAGCTTTACACCTCCCTCACATGGAGGGGGGCCCAAGAATATTTTATTGTGTGTGGGCCCCCCCTCCATGTGAGGGGGGTGTAAAGCCGTGTGTACCCCATTGTGTACACGTAGCATCACTCAAAGTAAAGTAAATGACTTTTATATATATATATATATATACACATAACGTGTTTCCATTTTTATTAGATATATTTGAAACTTCGACGTATTTTTTGTTGTATTAAAATTGTAAAGAGGCTGACAATACCATGTTTATTATTCTGAATTAGATCATATGCTCTATTTTATTCATATAAAATTCAGTGTATCGTGTCATAACGTGTTGAGATCAACCATTCATTTTTCGCGCATTGCTTGTATAGATTGATCTCTATAATATGCATGGAAAAATATAGTTCGAAAACGAAATATGGACCACAGCGAGAGAATCTAATTTACTAGACCTCAAAAAAGCATAATGATAATTGAACAAAGTGACGAAAAATGTTCAATTATTGATCCATTCCCTTTTGAAGATTTTGAATTTGCTCTTGTACTTTTCCCTTCTCAAACTAAACAAAGGTCGAGGAAAATTTGTTTGTAGATGTCATTTTTATTGCCAATTCTTCCCATATTTTTCACAGTCATTCCAAATTATACGAATCTTATGATATAAATCCTTTATTTGTTCGTAGATGTAACTTTATTACTTTTTCAAATCTTATGATATCCCGTCAATATCACAATCAAGCGAAAAATGACAGCAACTAGCAAGTAAAATTGAGCAAAGTAAGAACTTGCTGAAAATTTGCTTTTTTTCATCGAGGTATGACTGAACTATGTACAGATTACTTAGTCTAAACAAAACCACAACATACGCTCAACCTCCGACGAGCTCTTGCTTATCAGGGTGCTCATATATCTTTTACGCAATAATAACTTAGAAGATTTACATTTACGGACAATAGTTATACCTTAAACATCAGTATCGCAGAATTTTCCATCGATCCTATTCTGAACAGCTTTAACAGCAGCAACTCTGGCGGCATTGGCAGCTCGGTTTGAAGCCATAACAGCCTTGTTCACTTGTTCATCAACCGTGCAGAGTTTTATTGCATTTGCCGCAGTTTTTCTAGCAGCCTGGAACAATACAAGAGAAAACGAGAGAGTGAACATAGGAGCATGTTGGTTGTGCTTAAAGTTAGTCAAATTCAAACATATTTTCTAGAGAAGTAACCTTATTGTTACCTGAACAGCTCGCAGAACTGCATCAGTTAACGGAGGAAGGGATGTCTTAAGATTACCACCATCCCATTCGCCACATCTCGTCTCACCACTTCGGAAAGTATACACGCCATAACCTTGTTTTCGTCCTTCATGCCAAGATCCCTCATAACAGTGACCATTCGAGAAGTGATAGACGCCAAAACCATGGACTTTATCTCCAAAATATTCACCAGCATATCTATCTCCATTTCTACAAGACAATCAAATTTCATATTTATTCTCAAGTTCCTTCAATAATTTATGAATCGAAATCCCAAAAATCAAAATAATCAGAACCATCTATCGTTCCACCTATCAACAAATAAAAGATATGAACTCGAAAACTTCCCAGCAACTACTCTCATACATAACCGAAACAATATAAGGTATAATCCAATTACAAAGACTATGCGTAAAAACTAGAATCCTCCCCACAAAATTTGTAACCAAACAGTGTCGTCTCAAACAACATTATTAAGAAATACCAACACAAATTTTATCAGATCAAACATAGAACCAATCACATGTACGATCAAGATTTGTCTTTGCTTAAACCTTGAACTAAACTCTATCACAGAATGAAGAAAGCCCGAACGAATTAATAGTGGTTCACCCTCGATGTGAGATGGTCATCCACTTATCGCTACAAAATTTTTAGCTATCTACACTAGGTTAGGCTCCACACAGTCCAACAAGATTCACATATCGACTCAAAAATAACAAAGAAATAGAGTAAAACAGAATCAAACAGATAGAAACAAGCATAAAAAAACATCAATTCTTAACTCAAAAATTACGAAAAAATATCAGGTAAAGCAAAATCAAACAGATAGAAACAAGCATTAAAGAACATCAATTCTCACCTAAAATGGTAAGAACCAAGGCCATGTTTAACCCCACATTTGAACTCTCCAATATAACAACTCCCATCAGCACAAGATTGCACTCCCATCCCATGACTCTGCCCATTACACCACTCCCCTGCATATGTATCCCCAGTGTAAAACTTATAAACTCCATAGCCATGCCTCAATCCCTGCCTATACTGCCCCCGGAATCGACTCCCCCTCGACCAACTCTCCACTCCATACCCATCGTACTTCCCATCAATCCAGTCGCCCTCGTATCTCCCATTCGCGAAGTAATTGTACACCCCACTCCCATTGCATTTTCCATGGTGAAGCTCACCTTCATAGTAATCCCCATTGCTATAAAATTCCACTCCTTCTCTTATAATATATGCATTCTCTTTATAAACGAATTTCGATTCACCAATGAACCATTTCACTGATTTTTCATTGTTCTTTGAGGTGAAACAGAGGAACCCAACTTTTTTTCCATACTCATAACACAATTCCTTACAAAAACTGAAGCTTTGTTGGATTATTGACTTATTTTTCGATGCGAAGAAAAGTAAAACCGCAACGAAAATAAGCCCTAAAAGCAGATTTTCCGAGGTGGCTATGTCGTCCTTGTTGAAGAAGGCGAAAAGTGTGTATACACAGAGGAACAGTATGGCAAGAATCGGAGTTAGACGCACTGAACCAGACCGAACAGGCGGCGAAACTGGCTTGCAGTGGGGTTTCTGTTCTTCAAGGTCATCCATTTCTTCATTAGGTGTGATCTCGTTCATTGAAGATAAGCTGTGGATGGATGACCGGACGGTGGGGGATGACCGGAGAAGTGATGAGTGGTTCCTAGTAAGCTTTTGACCGTCCATTCTTGACAGTGAGATCCACTGATAAAATCCTAGCTGTCGATCTTTTTAGCTAGAGGGTTACCTCTCCTGTACCTCGATTTTCTTATCATATACTCCGACGCCGGTTTCATCTCCGGCGATAGTGCGTAGGATAAGAGAGCAAGATAGCTAAAAACAATTTTTTTGAAACAAGAAGACACACACAATACCACAGTGTGTGAGAGGGAGAATATTGTTTAAGAATTGTTCAGGGTGGACATGGTTTTATGTTTTGTGGGGTTTATTTATATGTCAAGGGGAAATGATTGGGTAGAGCCCACATAGTTTGATATGAGCCGTAGGTTGATGATCGGACGGCAGATATTGTAACGTATATGACCCGTTGGATTAGGAGTTTCCCGATATTGACGGGAAGACACGGTCGTCGGATCTCGATTCGGCAATTTCGTTATTTCCTTGCCCGCATCACATTTGTTTGAAAATTATAGTATGGGCTTTAGTTTTATTATAATCTCTTATATTGGAGAAGAAAACAACGTGGTTCCATAAATAAATTCGTCTTTTATTTTGTTTTTTTATCGAAAAAATAAATTTGTTATTTCCATTGCTTATTTACTAGAAAATAAATAAAATAATAAATATATTTAGAGATATAAATTTACGTAAACACGTACACTTTACAGAAGTACTTCAAGCCAAACACTGAACAACTTTCACATGATTGACAAGCTAAATATAAGCGCACACATGTAACAAATGGCAATCTTATAAAACCACTTGAGTTGGTTCGACTTGACCTATTTATTCAAATTAAATTTCAAAATACATGTCATCTCATCATCTGTCAAATTTTATGTACATGTAACACAACCGTTTATTCATTTCGTGGGGATACCTGCCAATTACAAATTTCTTTTAATGGCTTCTATGTTTTCAGTTTTCGTACGTGTAATCGATTTACATTTTGGACCTTTTTATCAAAATTTTAAATCAAACATGCTTCGATCTGATTCTTATGACATTCCTAACTAAAAGTACAATATGCATCAGCACTAAGCAAACCACCTAACTACATTGCAAAATTGTTCTTAGTTCTAACATCCAAGCTGGGAATGAAAAATCAGTTCTTGTGTGGATTTATTTAAGCTTTTTTACTGAAACCTCCTTAAAAGCAGCTTCTCAACCCAGCCGAACATGCATTACTCACGAAAAAATTACCCAGAGGGGGAAAGGCAGCTTCCGAAAACAAAATATGCAAACTCCCACATAGGTTGAAGTTGAACGGAAGAGAACGAACAGTTCCGGCTGAGTTTTAAAATCCTTCCATAAACCAGCAAAAAGTAAGCACGATAGTCACTTCGAAGAAAATAAGACACAAAAGCAATGGGGTGCTATCATGAATATGATCGATTCTAAAATTTACGACTCTTACATGCCAACTCTGCTGGCTTTCACAACACAAAAACTTCAAAGAGAAAGACAAACGAAATATATAGTCATCACTTCAGTTTTCAACAAAATTGTGATGGGCTGCATAAATATGTTTGTACCCATTGTGGTGTAAGACATTAAACAAAAATCTCTGGTGGGAACATCCCTCTAAGCCTTGGCATTAATTCCAGTCTAAACGAAAAAAGATAATGATGAGCATTCCTCCCGTCTCACCACCAGTAAGTCTGTCAAGTGAATCAAATGTTTTACCTTGCTCCTCTTGATGATAATACCGGGCTAGGTGATGAACTTTGTAAGAAATTTCACCATCTGAGCAGAAAGTTTGCAATAGTCAGTTAATTGAAGACGAATTCTATATTAGAAACAACAACAATAAGAATCACCCTAACTTAGGCATATTGTAGCACCAAACTTCACGGTGATAGACACAAAGCACACAATGCAAAAGCTACATATTAACCCACAGAACCTAGATAAAGGAGCAGTTTGTGACAAATGAAAAGCAAGTATTTACGATTAATTACCCTTGCCAGCATAGTATAAACAAGTTCCCAAGTTTTCAACAAACTCTGCTTCTGCAACGTGTTTGACTCAGCTTAAAAAATTAATTAAATTAATTAAAAAGCCAACATGTCCATTGGTAAAAGTTGGAAAAAAAATAAAAAAAACCAAGTTGCTTATTTTGAAGTAAAGTAAAAGAAACTATCATAATAAGAAACATTCTTAACTTAAAACAACTTAAGAAATAGTAAGACATATAAACATGTTTGCAAACAAAAGCTAACTTTTACTTTCTTTTTAAGCTCAGCCAAACATGAATAAAATCATCATTTGAGAAACTGCTTGCCAATGCATGGATCTGGCTACTGAATTAGAGCATTAGCAAGCCTAAACTCAATAAGAAGTTTCTCCAAATTCCATAAAACCATCACTTTCTTAAGACAAAATGGCTGCATGGGAAATCATAATGGCCAGACCCTAAGTCAAATCCTATCTGTAAATTGGCTCTTATTACCTTCTGCCTATCCAACTTAGTACCTGCATATTTGTAGATCTGTAACTTACCCTTTGAGACTTCTGCACTGAAATGGGATCACAAAAGCTAAATGCTTTCAGGTGATCTTCGTGTTGGTGCGGAAACAAAATTGAAGTTCTTAAAACAAGATTAAAGTTCTCGAAAATTTGTAGAGAACACTTTATTGTAATGAATTGATCACTGAAATAATTTTGAAGTCTTTGTTCATATAGGCAAAATAATCTCCTAATCCTAATAGCTTAAGGAAGATATATAATTAAAACCTAGAATAAAAATGATTAAAAATCTAAAAGAATAAAAAATACTAATTTAAACAAGAAATAAAATCTTATTACAACAAGAAATAATTCCGTCCTGTTTGTAATAGAATTGTCCTACATCACACACACAAACACTAATTACTTCTTGTAATATGGAAAATAGGTTTTTCATTCAGTAAGTGTTTGATTTTTTCTATTGATAAAACTTGTCATCTTTTGCATAGTGCAAGACTAAGGATTATAACAGGAAAGAGATGGCTTTTAAGAGAATGTCTGCAATATTTCTGGGCTCTGGAAATTATAATGAGATGCCTGAGGATTGGCAACTGAGGAGAGTTCTTTCCAAATTACAAAATACCATCAAAACAACATAGAAAATGGGCAAGAAGATGAAAACTATGCAATACATTTAATATAAATTACAACTTAATCCACGTGGCATTGTTTCAATACATCGATAGTCTTGAACTAATCTCCATCATCCGGACTAAAATCATATGATACAATAAAACACAATCAATAATGACCACATTAATCAAACTCAAGTAAAACAAATCAAAATAACCATGATCTTGAAGTGGCAATATATCATATTTTAGCTTTCCTCCTCTTGTAAGTATGTGATTTATGGTTCACAGCCAGAATAGTTTCACCAACATTATTTGGTATAAATTGCATAACACTCCAACCCTCTTCCTTTTTTCACATAAAGAAGAAGTCCAAATCTAGAACCATTATTCAGGTAGAGGCTATTGTTAAACAAAAAAAATCTCCGAGTTAAAAATAATAATGAGTCAACATACCCACGTTTAAATCAGCAGACTATAAAGTTAATGAGTTGAACCTGTGCAATGCCTAATGTTTTCAGGATCCAATTTTTTACTATCACAGGAGAAATAAGACACTGCATACTCAAGTTTCAATTGGAAAAGATTTGATCACTACTTTTTAAATACCATTTTCTAGTTTTGCATTACTCTTTCAGCTTAAGAATATTGGCTAAACTACAAAGTTATTTGTAACACAAATGGATTCCAAAATTACTTTTATCAGATACTTGTCTGATGTCAAAACAAGCTTTAATAACCATAATTTTGATGTTCTATATAATCTTCTTCCTTCAACTTTACTTTATTATACAGAAATTTCTCGTCAAACTTTGTCTATTAAGAGATTGGTCAAGGTTTTCTAAAAAGCTAACTAAGAAAAAGATGAATAATAGGTCAAGAATAACACAAGTCGAGCTCATGGTATTACCTTCAATAGAAATATTGCAAAAATTTTGACCATTCTCTGTTCTAATGCTTCGCACTCTTAGGCTTGGAATGGATTTTCCCATACGCCATAAGCCTTGAATGTGACAGTTTGAGTTCTGCTTGACGACGCCTTCTCTTAATTCGTCTGGATAAATTGGTTGTATCACCATTTGATTCTTCCATTGGTAATTTCTCATTTTCTGCCACACTAACCACTTTTGTTTTTTCCATACCATTACGTCGAGTCTTATTATTATCTTTGTTATTAGGATTTGATGTCTCTCCTTCAAGAAGTGCCTTGTTCTTCAGTTTTTGCTGGTATGTTTTAATACGAGGCACCTTCCATTCCTTCTCCCTGTAAGGAGCCAGCTTTTTCATAGAAACATACTGATTCAACTCCTTGTCGTCCAGCATCAAAATCTCATCGGTGCTCAATCCAAATCTTTTAGACTTGACAGGTTTGTACTTGAACCTGGTTTTCAAGTCTCCTATTGTATCTTCATAATCCAACTTATAATACTCCTCCATCAATTGCTCTCTAACTGTGTTCTCCACTTCACTAGGCTTCCGCTTTCTCTTCCGCTTACCCTCTTTAAGATCATTTCCTTCATCTTCTACAAGCTGATTTTCATCTTCACCATGGACCTTACTTTTCAAAATTCTTTGCCTGGCTGACAAGAATCCATCTCCAGTCTCCTTCACCTCGTCATAACCATTTGAAAGTCCAAGCAACCTATCTTCCTCATCAAAATCAGGTTTCTCATACTCAGCCGCATCTTCGTCGCTACCGCTCCCAAACTCTGGATCCATATCCTCTGCATTGTAATATTTATTATCAAATGCTTCCTTCATCTTCCTGTCATACTCCTCGGGATCAAATTCTTCCTCCAAATCATCCTCATTCAACAAATAATTGCCATCCTCCCTAATTCCTGCAGCCTCCCTAATCTTTTGCAATTTCTCTTTAATCTCCTTTTTCTTCAAGTTCTTCAAATGCTTCAATTCCTCATTCCGCTCATACTCAGCCTGCACCATTCTCTCTTCCTTCCTCTCCCTCTGCACCTTTCTTGCATTCTCTTTCTTCCTTACAGAACCCTCCACTTTTCGTGAATGACCCATTACCCTATCCCCCGCATTCTCTTCAAACCTAAAATTATACCCCCTCTCAAAATCCTCTTGCTTTACTATCTCTTCCTCGTCCTCTGAAAACCCGACATCCTCATCCACAATATTATTACTTTTACTGTCATCTAGCCACAATTTATTCCTAAAATAATCTTTTAAGAACTTAGTGTCCTCATCTAGCTTTTCATCCTCCCCAAAATAATCATCCAACTTTTCCTCAATTTCATCATCGTCCTCTTCCCCTTTACCATTGCCATTTTTCACTCTCAAAAAATCCCCTTCCTCATCCTCAACATTCGCAGCCTCCTCAAGCACCTTTAAAAACTCCCTCCTTGACTCCTCTTGTTCTTCCAAAAAACTCTTTACTTTCACATTACCATCAATATTCTTCTTATTCACATCTTCATCATCATCGTCATCTTCATCATTGAACTCCGGACCCTCCTCAATTAAATGCTTTGAAACAACATCTTTCAAATACATGGGTTTCTTCCCCTTTCTACCATCATTATTATTATCTAGCTTTCGGTTCTCATTCTTATTATCATTTTCATACTCCGACATTGACTCAGAATCAGAAAAGAACAAATTCGCCTCTTTACTGTTTAACGAAGGATCTTGTTTTTTCACCTTAATCAAAGCATCAAAAAATTTCAAATCCTGCTTTTTACTTGTTATAAGTATGTCCTCCTCCTCTTCTTCCGATGAAGAATCTTCCGAATCATCATCTCTAAAACTGACGACCCCTTTCTTTTCCAGTTCCTGGATTCTCTGCAAGTCTTCCCTCTTCTTATTGTGCTCGTATCGACGGGCAAATTCTTGATTAATCTCAATCTTCGAAACGTCATCATCCAACCCATTATTGTCATCATCAAACAGCTTCACACTTCCATTCTTATCTTTCGCTTTTCCCATTTTTCACAAGCTTTTTGGGGCTTTCCTTAAATTATTACAGATTTTTTTGGGGTTTATCAGGGTCAAAGAAACTTGACGGCGGATTCATTTGTATCCTCAGTGACAGGCGAGTTTAGGGCTTGGGGATTAGGTTAGGGCTTTTGAGTTTCGTGCATTCTGATTTTGGTTGTATTAAACAAGAGGAACGATTTAAAATTGCAAGCCGGTTCACTGGGCCGGTCCGGCCCGGAGCAAACCCATTTAAAATAGTGGAAATTACACCATTCTCTACTTTTGGAGATGTGAATTCTAAAATCAGATTTTATGTTTTAAGTTTCAAAAATCAGATATTTTATAT
>CAIGRT010043301.1:0-10472 GCA_903798405.1 Fraxinus platypoda | reverse complement strand
AAATAGGTATGGAAAGTTGGGCTGTGTTTATTAATTTTGCTCATATATGGACCGTAAGATAAGGGGGCCCATTTCTTGGAGTCAATGCTGTCCTCTACCATCTGGGCCCATTTAATGATATGGCCCAACCCACAAGGCCTAAGTATCCTTTCTTCATCCCAGATTACACGGCCACTTTCATTAACTTTCACCCCTTGGACCAATTTCAGTCGGTTGATGAAATTTCCTTTCATCACCGCCTCAGGGAACACAGGAGCGGCCAGAACCTCGGAATTTCTCATGTACTCCTCAACCGCATCTTCTTGCTTCATCGCTAAAAAGTTCTCTAGAATTGAGCTTTCTCGAAATATCCACTCATCAGGATCCCCTCCATTGAAAACCGGTACCTCCAACTTACCATCTCGATTTTCAGCTCTCCCCAGTTCTTCACGGCAGCCCCTCCCTTTTGGCTCAACTCCAATTTCATCCAATTTTGTCGGAATTTCAAGGGTAGAGGTGGGTTCGAGTGCAGAGGCTGCCAACGGTTTATCCTTCCTGCGATGGTCGTTTGTACTGGCTCCAATTTTGGGGAAGAAATTTGGGGATGTAGAGTGGCTGTGGCTGTAACGTGATTGGAAGGGAAGAGTATAATGGGCTTGGTTTGGTGTTAATAGGGGTTTACCTTTTAATGGGCTAGGTTTACTTCTATTTGGGCTAAAATTCAGTTGGGTCTGTTGCACTATCTCATGTTGCTCATCAACTCTTTGTGCCAACTCTAAATCAGAGCCCAAACCCACTAACTCCCCCATATTCTCTACTTTCATCTTTTCAACCTGTAGCCCATTAACAAATTCTTCCAAACCTACCACCACTGTACGTGATGATGAAACAGATGTCACAGTTGGCGTGGGGAAACTCTCAGTCGTCTTCCAATCTTCGTTGCTTATTCCGGGATCAAAGAGTTTTGGGCCTGCAAGCTCCGCTTTCCCAGGTTCAACTTGGTGGTTCGAGCCACCGTTACATGCGCCAACTTCCTCCAGCTTGGGTGGAGTTTCACAAATGGTAAAATTCCCCTCCAACACTCCATCTGAAGTCGTCGGTAATGGTGCTGATACAATTTCAAATATGTCTAGTTTATGGCTTTCAGAAATCGCCCCAATTTCATTTGATTCCGGCCCATTTTCAGAATTGAAGATAGTTTCAAGCGATGCCGTTGCTAGACCTTTTCCCACCGCTGCTCGTCGCACTTTTTCTATCATGGAATCGAGCTTCTCCATCATGTGAGACATCACCTTCTCCAGTTCTGATTTCAGATCTTCCAGTACCTCTAGCTGATGTCCTTCCTGAGATGGTCGAAATCTGTCCATCATCAAGCCTTTCAATTCTCTCCAAGTTAGCACTGTCCTCTGTCGATTGACCTCTCGAAACCAATCCCAAGCTTCACCCAACCAACATGCCGTAGCTGCTTCCACTTTTTCCCNCCAACCAACATGCCGTAGCTGCTTCCACTTTTTCCCTCTCTGACAATTGGTTCCTTGCGAAAATTTCATCTGCTTTCTCCAGCCACCAATCTGGATCGCCATCATAGAATATTTCTATATCTAGTCTACCTACCGAATCTAATCTGTAACCCCTTGCCATTGCCATAAGATTGATGCTCTGATACCAATTTGATAGGATCCCCTAGTACCGATGTTGTTGAAGGTTCAGGACTGATGCTGTTGTTCGAGCTTCCTGCTTCAAGTTAGCTGCTGTGATAGTAGAATTGGATGTATTAGTGAAGGGTGCATGTGTGTAGTATGTATAGATTGGTGCAGAATTTGTAAGGCAGAGAACAAAATGTAATTGAATGCTTTATTGATGTTTAACAGAATGTAAATGAACAGAACGATTCCAGCTTTCGAGAGGCTGGATCTCTCTCAATTGGATCTACCAATTTACTCAATATTTTGCATGCCTATTTTGCTCACCCTCCTATTACATTTATACTAATATGCCCCTCCTTTTATTCCCCAAACTACCCCTAATAACTAACTGAATTGGAACACTCTAGAATAGGACTTAACAAGCATGAATGGATAACTTGGGGCCTATCAAAGTCTTGATTTGTTACTAAAACTATAATCAGCAACCACTACTTTTTAAATATTTTCAGTAGTTTATCAAAAAATTATTGCCCTTCCCGAACACCCCCCAACACACACGAACTCGACGGAGAAACATTTTTGTTATTAAATTCTGATTCATGCTTCACAATCCATTATATTGTTATTTTAATCTTAACAGTGTCTAACAACTGCTGCTTTTCACTCTCTGTGTCTAGTTTTTCTGTGTTAATTTAGCATTTATCTATGGCTTCATAGGAGCTTTTCTCGCTAGGAAAGTTCTGATTCTATAGTCAGAAATTGATTCCCTACGTTTCCCCTAATCCATGTGTTGTAGGAAGAGTAACCAAGGAAAGTGTTATATACAGCTTTGGCGCTGTCCTTTTGGATCTGCTTAGTGGAAAGCACATCCCTCCAAGTCATGTGAGTTACCTAGATTCTTAATTTTGAAGCACGCATTGGGTATTGATTGTTTTTTTAAGCCTTAATGTCTGGACTGATCACCAAGCTGTAGTCTACTGTGCCAAAAACTTCCTCTTAGCAGAAGTATGAGTTTATGATTGAAACCACTGAAGTTGGTGGTGGTACTGAGAAGTGAATTAGTTAGTTTCTTCCTCTATTTGAGAATTATGTTATGAGAATGTCTCTAGAGCAGGTAAATAAAATAGTTCTGTGCTTTGAATAGAAGTATGCTCAGGGTGCTGAGTTTTTGAATACTTACATTTCAACATTCACCAATTTACTGTTCATTACCAGCTCTTTTACTGAATTCCTGAAGTTTTTCCTACCATTGAATTTTGAATTCTAAAGAATATAGACTTTTGCTCTGGAATATAGTATTGAAAATTCTATAAAATCTGGATTCATAATTGTGTGCTTAATAGAAAGTAAAAAAAGAAGTTTCAATTGATTGTGTGCTTGTAACAATTCAACTTAGAAAGAATAATCTAAAACTTGTTTAATGTTATATCATGAACTATAACGTCACATTATATTATATTCTGATACAAGAATGCGATACCTATAATATTATTTACGGAAAATAGGAATGTTATCGAATGATTAATTGATTATCAAATACCATGTTTAACCTTCAGTTATGTTTATTTAGTATCTGAAGAAATAAAATTTAATCAGTTTTGTAATATTTTGGCATGGACCTATAAAGGATATTAATTTGAATTGGGGATCATGAACATGATTTATTTTGTAATTGTCATCATGTGTTTATGAATCCAATGAGTATCTTTAAGTTTAGACAGAGTGCAATCCCACTGTATATTTTGTATTGTTAATAGAATGTATTCTTGATTGGAAGCGGTAAAGATTCAGAGAGAATAATCGCAATATGTAAATATTAAATAATACAACTAAGAAATTATTCTGTCTTTTATCATTCAGTTTGATTGGATTTAAATACCTATTGGATCAGGTCTATCGTAGACTTACCAGATTCATATATGCATATGATCACTAGACCGGTTCCTACATCGAACAAGCATAACATAAAGAAATTGCTCTCTAGTGCCTACTCTTGCATCTTCAATTCATGCTTTTTGCTTCTTCCTTATCTTTCTAGTTGCTTGATTCAGACGAAGATCATATATATTTTTTGAAAGCAAAAGAACATTCTCATTAATCAAAATTGCCACGAACAGTGGATGAAATACGAAGAGGGTTACAATTGACCCAACTCATAGACACACTATCTGTATGACCATGAAGGCAAGTTCATTGGTCCCCTTGTTCCCATTTCTATAACTAAAATGACATAACCCACAATTTACATCTTATATGTGATAAAATTTGATGATAGGAGTCAGATTTGGTTTGGGTCGTGGTCCAGCCCAGTAATAACTCTAGTACAAAATCAGACCTGAGTCTGGCGTCTTAAGGGATTTCTTAACATGCTCTTAGTATCACAAGTGTTTTCTTATAGGAACATTCAAGAATTTAGTCAATTACTCTTTGTGCTTTTCTCAGCAACTATATTTATATATAATGTTGCTATGGGAATTTGATCAAATCTGGCTGTATGCAGGCTCTTGATATGATAAGTGGCAAGAATGTTATTCCTTTAATGGATTCACATTTGGAGGGAAAGTTTTCTACAGAGGAAGCTACTATAGTTGTTGGTCTTGCCTCTCAATGTTTGCAATATGAACCCATGGAGAGACCTATTACAAAGGACCTTGTTGCCGCTCTTTCTCCACTAGAGCTGAAATCTGATGTAAGGATCTGAACTCCATCTCATATAGTTTACATGACACGAATATATGCAATCTTGATATGTATTGTTGATAATATTTCAATGTTTCTGTGACTAAGCACCTCTTACACAGATGAAGATAATTTATTACTCATATGAAGCTAACAATTTGAATATTTAAAGCATGTCTGGGAGTTGTTTATAATTGGATTGAATATAAATAGATAGAAATAAGTGGTTGATAAGTGGGTAGTCTTGTGGTCACACGAAATATGTGGTTAAAAAGTGATTTCACCGCTTATAAACAGACAGATTATAAACAAGAAGCAAACAAGGGCTTAGTTTCACTTGGATAATCCTGTCTAAAGTAAAAATGCTTTTGCTTTAGGTCAATCTGTTACCGATGTATTCCATTGTTCCATACTTGTTAGAACCGAATCAGTCAAATTAACTAAAGTAACCGAAACAAGTTATTTTTGGGTGAAATATGCGGTGCAAATGCAGCATAACATGGTTTCCGTCATAGGTTATATGGTTCTGCCCTCATATATATGTAATATCAGGTGTTCCATGAGGCTACACTATAATTCTCCTTAATTATATATTTTATTACAATTTTTTTCATGCTGATCGTTACTACAACAACAGCTACTATTCCTAATAAATTTGGATTGCTATGTGAATTTGTGTCGCTACATTAGCTTCATTGCTAGATCCAGTGGAAGTTGCAAAGCAACTAGATTGTTAGACACTAAAACAGGCCATGTTAGTTTTATTCCACCCGTTCCTCGTCTAAATTGATATCCCATCACTCCTATGAACAATAGCCTTTTTAGGTCCTCGCAAAGTATGTAACAACCACCTCAGTCGTCATTTTGTAATATATCCTAAGTCAGTGTCACGTCCATTTATTTGCGTTGATTCTCATTTCTTATCTTATCCATCAAAAACTCAGCTTGATTCTTCAAACCTTATCGGATAGTTATATCATATATGGGAGATCTGTTAAGTACACAATCAAGAAGAATTATGAAATAAATAAGCTAACAGCATTCTACCCAGAACGAAATTTTGAAACCACTACCTTTAGTAGTTCCTTTTACTTCTCAGATGTCCTTGCGAATATAATTTTGTAGGGGTTCACTTGAGCATGTTTTCTTTGCCCCACTTTTTGATCATCCCTCTGATCACATGTTAAAAAACTATGGTATACAGATAATATCATTTTGCTTTTATGTGCCAAAATTATTAGCATGATTCTGGGTGTTAGGTTCCCTCTTATGTCATGCTTGGAATTTCAAAGCATGAGGAAGCTCCACTAACTCCACAGCGCCCACTTTCACCAATGGGTGAGGCGTGTTCTCGGATGGACCTCACTGCAATACATCAAATCTTAGTTACGACACACTATCGAGATGATGAAGGAACCAACGAGGTATTGAACGAGTAAAATATGGACGTCTTCCATTCCTTTCACTTTGAGTTGTGTTTTTGAAGGTCATTGTTGTCTTCGTTCAGTTGTCTTTTCAAGAATGGACTCAGCAGATGAAAGATATGTTGGATGCAAGGAAGCGTGGGGATCTTGCATTTCGTGATAAGGACTTTAAGGTTGCCATAGGTTGTTACTCTCAGGTTGGTTTCCCAATACTTGTCATTGAAATGTTATTCATATCTTTGTGCACTATGGATGTGGCTGCTGTATATCAACCTAAACTCTATGATATACATTATAAAGAAAATAAATATAAAATTCAGAAACAACGCAGACTATGGTCTATACCCTTTTCCTAGTTTCTTATTTTGTAAATTCTGGAGTTGGGAATAAGTAACATAGTTGATAATGCACATCCACCTACCTTCAATTAATCAGATGGAACTATAAAACGATACTCTATAAAATGTTTGGTAAGGTGTACTAGAAAGTATTGTATACTATTAAGAAAGAGAGAGAAAAAAAGAACTAAAATATTGTGTATACTAATGTATGTATAACAAACAGATCCTTATTTTTTTAATATAAATCCATGTAAGAGGATCATTTCTTCTCTTATCTAAATTAAAGATCCAGTAGTATGTAGACCAAAGAAAAAGAAAGGAAAAGATTTATGTTGATTGGACTTGTACGAAGAGTAATTGTTGAATCAAGTATACTCCGCGAATCTTGTCCACCCCTGGCAAAGCGAAAGCCTTGTGCAACATAAGCTCGTGCGAATTAGGCAAACCTATCCCCATCCAAGCTAGCTAAATACTGTTAAAAGGACACAAGGCAAATGTTTAGCGTGTGAATTCAGAATTAATACATGACATGTAAGTTAATGAATAAAACATGATATCGTAAAGGAATTGGTTATAAGTTAGCTAATAAAAGGCCGTCAGTTGTCATTCCTCCCAAAATGACATGATTATTCCAATGTCATTTTCCCTCTTTTGAAGAGGAAAATGATGCAATTCAAATATTTCCCTCCCAAATAGTCATTTTCCCTCTTGCTCCAACTTTGATCATCGAAATTAATTAGTTTAGGAGGTGAAAATCCTAGCTAGGTGAGATGATTTGTTGACTTGATTTATATCGTCAATAAATTGGCGCCGTTTATGAGAAACTTGAAAAAAGTAAACCACAATTTTATGTTCCATCTGAGAAATACTTGAAATATGTGAAGATGAGCCAAACATTAGTTGGAGTGCTCCTAGACAGTGAAAGTGAGGAGATGAGGTGATCGTGATCCATGCAGTAATAGCACGAGAATGTTTCTACCGTATACTCTAGATAATGAAAGTGAGGAAAACGTGATATATGACGAAGCATTTGAATGAATGCAAAAATACAACCCTTTGATCTTTGTGTCGGAGCTTCGTTACCTCACCAGAGGAGGCTTCGTCCTTTGCAAATATACCACTGTTCGTAAGGATAGGAGAGGCGCCCCAGGCATACTAAGGTATATGAATTTCAATATCGTCAAGGAAAATCCGCATATAACGAAATCCTTGGACGACTTGTAATGAAGCAGGCGAACATAATCATCTTCCTCCATCAATCACATGTGACATATTCATTGAATAAGGTCGAAATGTCCTTAAAGTATAATCAAGGAATCCTGTGCACAAATACATGCGAGCTCCTAAAATATTGTTGTGAAAGTTGAAACAAGTAACCACGGGGATAAACTAGAGAATGATAACTCTATCGATCCCTGCATAACTGATTGCATGTTAGATACGGCTGTGGTCAAAGAGTTAGAAAGCTTTTCCGCGAGCTTAGAAGATGCGAGCAAAGCTCTAAAAATTAGTAAGGAGTTAAAGCGAACCTATGAAAGGATAGCTAAAAAATTTCTTAGCCGCGAACCTAGATGTATTCGCTTGGAAACATAAGGACATTGTGTGCATAGATCCCAAAGTTGCTTGTTACGCCCTAAAAGTCAATCCAAAGGTCAAGCCTAAGATGCAAAGGCGTTGGCCAATAAGCGTTGAAAAGTACGAGGCATTGAAGAACAAGGTAGATAAGTCATTAAAAAATGATTTTATCCGCAAAGCTAGTGGTGTCAATCGAGCAGAGCGGCTCGTCGGCTCGTGAAAAAATGAGCCACGAGCCGCTCGGGTTGATCAAATGGACGAGCTCGAGCTCGAGCTCGAGCCCGAGCCGAGCGCCCACGGGCGAGCCAACGAGCCGAGCTCGTCTTTGTGAAGGGTTATTTTTTTATTTTTTTCAGAAAAAAGGTATATCTTAAAAAATATATATATATAACGAGCTCGCGAGCCTACCCACGAGCCAAGCTCGTGGGCATACGGGCCGAACCGGCTCGGCTCGGCTCGGCTCGGCCCATTGCCATCCCTACGCAAAGCTCAATACCCAGTACGGGTAAGCAAGCTAGGCCTTGTACTAAAGTGCAATTGAAAATGACGAACATGTCAATATTTTACGGATTTGAATGAAACCTATCCTAAAGACAGCTTTTTGCTCCTAAAATCGATTAACTGGTGGATACAACTGCAGAACACGAGCTATTAACCTTCATGGATGAGTATTCGGGATATAATCGAATCCCATGTATGGAGCTGACAAGGAACATACCGCATTCGTATTGGATCGGGACTATACTGTTATAAAGTAATGCCGTTTGGGCTAAAAAATGCGAGGATTACGTATCAAAGGCTAGTTAACAAAATGTTCACGAATCATATAGGAAAAATGATGGAAGTATACATTGATAAATGCTTGTGAAAAGCCTCGAGGCTGGAGACCATTTAAAACATCTGGAAGAGGCTTTCAACGTATTGCGAAAATACAGGATGAAACTCAATCCGCTAAAACGCACCTTTAGAGTTAGATCCAAAAATTTTCTCGGTTACATGATCAATTTCATCCGCTAAAACGCGTCTTTAAAGTTAAATCCAAAAAGTTTCTCGATTACATGATCAATCGGCAAGGTATTGAAGCAACCCCTAACAAAATTCAGGACCTCATAAAATTGCGGTCCTCATCTAAACCAAAAGAGGTACAAAGCCTAAAGGGAAGGTTGCCGCCCCGAGTAGGTTTGTATTAGAGCAACTGGCAAATGTTTCCCTTTCTTCCGAATGTTGGAAATAAGAAAGAAGTTCGAATGGAGCAACAATGCGAACAAGCGTTATAGCCTCTAAAACATCATTTAGAGAGAGCACCCCTATTAGCTAAGCCTTGGAAAAGCTATTGCTATATTTAATAGTTTCTAAGGTGGCAGTCCGCTCAGTACTGGTAAAAGAGGAAGGGCAATAGTAGTTATTGGTCTACTATATAAGTAAAGCCCTACAAGGAACAGAAGCAAGATATATAGATATGGAAAAGCTGGCCTTTATCTTCGTTGTAGCATCACGAAAATTGCGACCTTATTTCCAGAGCCACATCATTGACGTACTAACTAATTTCGTGCTCAAACAAATACTGCAAAAACGCGATGCATTGGGAAGACTAGAGAAATGGACAGTAGAGCTGGGACAATATGAAATAAGCTATAAAGGATGATCCGCAATCAAAGTACGGCATTGGCCGACTTTATTATAGATTTGTCAAATGTTCTCGTTCCAAGGAAGAGTCAGAACAAAAAACGTGGAAATAATTTGTGAATGGATCGTCAAGAGATACGGGTCTTGAGCAGGCATAATTTGCCGATTCGAAGTACTAAACTCTATAATTTCAAATAATGTCACGCAATTCCAAGGGAAAAAGTTGAGAACAATGTGCAAAGAGTTGGGTATCCGAAGTCATTTCTCCACACCGTACTATCCCCGGGCTAAAGGACAAGTAGAAGTTGTCAATAAAACATTAAAAAACATCCTAAAAAGGAAGCTAGGTACGGCGAAGGGATTATGGGCCGATGAACTACCACAAATCTTATGGTCGTATGGAACTACCATGAAAACCGCTATGGGGAAACCCCTTTCTCTCTGGCCTATGGGATGGTAGCCATGATACCAGTTGAAATTGGTGTCAGTTCGGCAGGAAAAATGAGAGGAACAAAATGAAGAAGCTATGAAGGCGAACCTAGATCTCTTAGAGGAAAACTAGGGTGATTCTTAAATTAAGCTCGCAGCATACCAGAAGAGAATGAAAAGATATTTCAACTCTAAGGTTTGCAAGAAAAACTTCAAAGGAGCTTAGTCTCAAAGAAAATATTGTTAAAAGTGAAAGTTCTAGTTCGTTAGGTCCAAAATGGAAAAGACCGTATACAATAGTTGAAGTCATCGGATTAGGAACATATAAGCTCGCAGGCAAGGATGGCAAAGCCCTTAAACATCCCTGGAATTGTATGTTTTTGAAAAAATATTATCAATAAAATAGGAACAAATAGCTTCCGAACCATTCTCTACCAGGTTTTGAATAATATATGTCAATATCGGATGTAGATATGCGATCATAACATGGCAAGGGAGAGATTAAGGCAATTTTAAGATCTTCTCCGGTTACATAAGGTATTGACATAAGGCTTAGAACTGATTCATCAGGAAAATATAGTGGAATAAAAAACGAAGGTGAAGAACCAGTAGCGACGCTTAAAAGGATTCCAGGAGAGATAAGAGGCTTCCCCAAAATCAAGAATGAGCGAAATATCAAAATACATCTTCTGCAATTAGGAAAATGAAAGCAAGTGATAACATAGCGCATATATATAGTGTCAAAGAAAGCCATTGAATCCCAACAGACTCAT
>CAIGRT010043296.1:0-10945 GCA_903798405.1 Fraxinus platypoda | reverse complement strand
CATACGAGTACATAAAATAAGGAGGAAAAAATATGCATTTTACATTCCTATCACCAATCCGAACAAAATACAGGCCTTGAAGTCCATGGTGCCTCCTAGGAGCAAGAGAGGTGCAAAAACTAAAGGGCCGGGTCATCACCTTGAACAGGTTCATGTATCATGCAGCGGATAGTTGCTTTCCATTTTCCAAAGCTCTTAGGGAAAATCAAAACTTCGAGTGGAATAAACTCCCAACAGAAGGGAAAGTTTCCCAATAACATAGAGATAAACCCACGGGAACACTGCAATGCCAGCACACGAGAAGTGGTAAAGAGATTGGAGAAAGCAAGCCTAAAGAGGCTTTGATTCCAACACCTGATTCCAAACATGGAAGAGAATTTGGTTCAAGAGCAGAAGACTGAGGTAGAGACAACAAAGAAGGCTCCTAAGCCTAACTCAATTTTATTCCCAAACAATCCACCAATCTTGAAGCCATATCCACATAGGTTCTTGAAGAATAAGTTTAATAAGCAAATTGCAAAATTTCTGGAAATCTTCAAGAAAATTCATATCAACATTCCTTTTGTAGATGCTTTGGCACAAATGCCGAATTATTCCAAGTTCATGAAGGTGATGTCAAAGAAAAGGAAGCTGGAGAAGTTTGAGACAGTGAAATTAACAGAAGAATGTAGTACCATTCTCCAAAAAAAGCTCCCTCAGAAACTCACAGATCATGATAGCTTCATTATTCTTTGCACAATTGACACTTTTACTTTTGATAAAGCATTGTGTGACCTTGGAGCTAACATCAATTTGATGCCCCTATCAGTATTCAGGAAATTGAGTCTTGGAGAAGTAAAACAAACTACATCACTTTGCAACTAGCTGATAGATCCATCACATACCCAGAGGTATTATTGAAGATGTATTGGTGAAGGTAGACAAGTTCATCTTCCCGATGTACTTTGTAATTTTGGACATGGAAGAAGATCAATAATTACCATTAATTCTTGGTCAGCCTTTCTTGGCAACTTGAAGAGCTTTGATTGATGTACAAAGAGAAAAATTGACACTATGGGTTAATGAAGAGCAATTTGTGTTCAACATCTATCAAGTTAAGAAATCCCTAGACGAAGTCGATACTTGCCATATGGTCCAATCAATCAATACAATGGTGGGTGAAAATTATGAAAGAAAATTGTTCTAAAATCTTCTGGAGCAATATATTGCAACCGGTTATTCGAGAAATGATACATCTGCTACTAAAAGCTACACAAAGAGCAAGGAAGTGGTGACTCTCTCTTAGATCATGAAGCTTAACCACGAGAAGGAAAGAAGAACTACCTAGAAGAGCATTTGAAACCTCCCAACATTGTTAAATCAAAAGAAGTTTTGAAGGTTATACCGGAGTTAAAGCCGCATCCTAATCCTCATAGTCAAGTTCTATTGAAGAAAAATCCAAAGCCAAAGAAAAAGTTTCAAAACATGAAGGAAGCGCCTCTTGAAGATTCAACCTAATGCATTCTGGAAATGTTAAGCTAATGACATTAAACAAGTACTTCTTGATAGGCAACCCAAGCTTTCTATCTCTCTACCTCTTATCTTTAGATGTTTTTAGTTTATAAATGAGTTTGTTTTTTTTCATAAGTTAAGTCTCAAGTTTGGGGGACAAGCTAGAATCAACAATCAACATCCATCAATCCACCATAACACCGATAGCAATGAAGACAATCAATATTTTCACTTAGAGAAGTCCTCCTCCTTTTTCTTTAATTTCACATTGGGGACAGTATTTAGATTAAGTTTGAGGGTGAAATATTAATTGTCTAATTGCTTAGCTTTTTTGTTTGAATCTTTTTTTATTTATTTGTGTGATTGTTAAAAAAATTGCATGCTTGTGTAAATTAGATAGCATTGCCGGCCATGGTGTATATACTTGAGAACACATATTAGTTTATGAATTATGAGTAAGTTGTGCAATTTTTTTGTTAATTTTTTTCTTATTCATGTGAAACACACTTATGCATGTGAATTGATTGTAATGTTCTACATGAATAAGTTGATCTATGCTTATAGATTGAAAATAGAGAACTCAGATGCTTAATCTCATAACTTTATTCACTACATTTGTAAACCTTGTATAATATAATTCGAGGTATCGAGCTGGTGAAAGAGACCGCTTAAGCTTGTGGTGATTTCAAGCATGTTGAAAAAAATAATTGGGTGGAGTGTCTTAAACTCTCAACTATAGCTAAGTGACGATCGTATGCTAGGGATCTAGCCTTTTTAATTTTACTATTCTTTTAAAGAAAAAGATCATTGCCCTTGTGACTCTATGCCTCACACCATTACCTTTTTTACTCGAGTTAATAAGTCCTTAGGGATATCTTGAAATCTGGAACCCTTTGGTATTTAAAAACAAGGGTGTTACCGACTAAAAACTCTTTACAGAGGTCAAAAAGAAAAAAAATGTGAGATTAATCTTGAGCTGGTTTGAATTGCTTAGTGTAAGCTTGATTGTCGAAGCACTCATAATTTAGGAGAATCATCATATGCATAAACTATTAACATTGCCGGTTAGACTAAACCAAATTTCAATGGTGTAAGAAATTTGTAATTGAAAATAAAGTTTAGAATATACCATTGAGAAAAGAACAAAAAGAAAACAAATTTGGAGGTATGTGTATTCCACAAGAGAATAAATGATATATTTGACTTTTAAGGTAGAAAATTGGATCAACTCGTATAATTTGAGTTGGAAGAATAATCCAAATTTCTCATGGACTATTAATCAAGGTCAATGGAAACAAGTACTCGACAACCTATAAAGATTTCAGCAGCAACAAAAGAAGAAGTCCTCTTTGGAGGATCTAATGGTTCAGTACATTACAAAGACTGAGACTAATTTTTAGAACTTGCAAGCTGAAATAAAAAAGTTGGAAACTCATATGAGAAATATTACCGCTACATTATCCAACAGAATACAAGGCACCCTGCCAAGTGATACATTAAAGACCTAAGGGAATAGGTATTAGCAATTGATGATGTGGAATATGAAGTTGAAAAAACACCATCAATCAAGTTAACTATCCCTGTTCGAGTTTATGTGCCGCTTTTTCCATCACCCCAAAGGCTTTGAAAGTAGCTAACAAAAGAACAGGTTCAGGCCAACACAACAAGACGTGGAGTTCAACTGCCTAAGATTACTATAAAGAAGAAAGTGACCAAGGAGAATTAGGTACCTACCGTGGGCGAGGAACACATAGTTTAGTCTGAAAAATAAACAATGATATATCAAGAAGTAGAAGCAAGAAACAAAAATACACAAACCAACACTTGACAAGGAAAACAATGTAATCAAGTGGACCATCTAGCTCCGTCAATTTCATTCAAAGTTAGCCTCCAAAAATCAGACATATTCGGGAAGTCTCTTTTTTCCTTCTCTGGCCTTTTTATTTTACCTAATTGCTCATAGTTTAAGATATTGAAGGTAATGTCTGATTTAAGTTTGGGGCGAAAAATATTGAATATTTTTTTTTGTTTGATTGTGTGAAATTTTATGCTTCATTATATATGATAAAAAAACGAAAAAAGAAAATTTAAAAATTTTTAAAATACCAAAATATTTTTCTTTTTAGTTTTCTGTTTATTTTGTGTACTTGTGTGAGTTAGATAATCTTGCTAATGATGATGTATATATGGGAACAAAGTGTTGGGCTATAAAATTGTAGAGAAATTGTATGTTCGGTTAGTTTTTTGTTTATTTATGTGAAACTTGATATTTTTTAGTATAAGTTTTATTTTTGGATCATGAAGAAAGATTTTGATTCATATTGCTGAATAGGTTGAAAATACTGAACATTAGATGCTTAACCTGAACAACCATAATAATATATATCCTTAAACAAATTCTATGATAGTTTGAGAGTAATTGAATTATTGTAGGAAGACATTGAGATGAGTGTGAATTCCATATGTGATAAGTTCTGTGTAGATTGTCTGAGGCCTACAAAATGAAAATTAGATAAAAATATTAAGTTCGTGGTCGATTCTTGAGAATAGGTGCATTTGCACTAATTATTGCATAAAGGGAAAAAGGTGACCTTGTTGTGAAGCTACCCTATAAAAGATCTCAATAAGGACACTTAATTAATAACCCAAAAAGAAACTCAAAGGGATCATTCTAGTGCCTAAAAATGAAGACGCTCAACAAATTTGAAAAATAATGTGCATGAAACAAAAGATGCACTACATGCCTTGGTTAAACCCCAAATACTTGTTGAGGGGATTAGACCTTTAACATCTATTAACCTAGTTGATTCTTGGAGGTTGAAGTAGTTAAAATAAGAAGAATCTTCATTTGTTGATGTGTTGAGCCACGATTAGTAAAATTCTACTAAACTAGAGAGGGTGAAAATTAGTATATAATTTCAACCTTTAGATCACACCTTTGGAAAAGATTGAAAATAATAAAGTTTAGGGGTGTGTATCTTACGAGTGAAAAAATGAGATATTTGCCAATTGAGGATCGAGAATTGAATCAATTTATGACTTTTTGATGTTTTACATGAAACTTTACACATACACATACACGCACACACATCATTTTTGGATTGGATGAATAGTGATTAATCTTAGCAATGCAATTTTAAACCCGTTTATAGTTTTGACACGGACATTCCTATCTTAAGACCAACAACAAGTAATCTAACCAAGTTGTTTTTGAAATGTTTTGTTGACTTAATCTCTATTCGTTGAAAGACGAACAAATGTTCAAATTTTGGACTGTTTGATAAGTGTATTTTGTACACTTATCTAAACCATTAAATTGGGGTATTTGTTGTTGAATTGAATGAATTATACCTTATTTATGTTTTAATTATGTTTGTTAGCTTGAATTCAATGCAAATTGGTGGAATTGGAAGAAATGAACAAAAAATGGGCAAAAATGAAAGAAATCCAATGTTCAAGGACTAAATTGCAAACATCCAATAGTTGATCCGAACTTTGAAGTGATGATTGAAAAGCATATGGGATCAATAGACATAGTCAGAAGTTAAAGGATTAAAGTTGCACAAGAAAATGATTGAATTGAAAGAAGAATTAAAAATGGAGACCAAACCGCGCATGAGCCAACCTGTTCGAAGGAACCCATGAGCCAAAAATATATTTAATTGACTGGCCACCAATATTATAATTAGTTTATTGTTGTAGTGTTGAGAGACTCACAATATATTTGAAACTTCGCATGATTAACAAATGTGCAATAGATGTTAGAAATATCATTTATCACGTGTGTAATCTTTTAGATAATCGTAAAATTGAATGGGTTATATTCATTCAAATTTAGACTAAGAATATGATCGGGTTGTGTGCAGAATAGATTTGATTTATCTTACAAAAAAAGTTAATTGCATTAGATTTTTTAATCGTCAATAATGCATGAATAAAACTAGATTACACAATTGAGAATTGAATTAGATAACAATGGCGGATTCATAAGTCCAATACAATCACTCATTAATTTATACAAATCAAAACTTTTTACATAATTCTTAGAATAATTTAGTATAATTAACAACTTAATATTTTCTTTTGTTACATATTTTGAATTTGATACCAAACTAGTACATTTGAATTGAATTTTATTACTCGGGGATGATAGACGTTACTTATCACATATTACTTGTCAATGATTCCGTGCATTTGAGGGTTTCATCTGAACAAGTGCATGGGTAAAGAGATGCTTCAGTCAGATTAGAAGATAGCAAGTCTCAATCTGAATACAGGTTTGTCCTTAATAATGGAGCAGCTAGATGGAAAGATTCAAATAGGGAATAACCGTTGATTCAATAATAAAAGCATAATACATTGATGCTTTAGAAGCAATAAGGGTTTTTGTCTATATCAAGAAGTTAATTAATGAAATTGGAATAATTCCTAACATTATTGATCACATATCTCTGTATTATGATAACGATAGAGCCATTGTGCAAGCGAAAGAATTAAGGTCTCATTAATGTTCCAAACATGTATTGATGTGGTATCGTCTCATCAAAGAGATAGTACAAAGAAATAATGTAAAGAAAGAATGAGTTTCCACAAGTGATAGTATTGAAGATCACTTATAAAGACTTGTTGCAGCATAAACATGATCAACATGTATATTATTATGGTATAAGATGCATAAGTGATTGAATCAAGAGTAAGTGAAAGTTTGTAAGTGTTATGTCTTACGTCCAATCATCAAGAGTAAGTGAAAGTTTGTAAGTGTTATGTCTTACGTCCAATCGATTTTGGACGTAAACACTTTTAATATAATTGATGCATTATCATTTATGGTAAGTAGATCTATTATTTTATTATTTTGACAAATTAAATTAATGAGTCCGTAGATTCAAGTTTTGATAACTTGTTAATCCAAGCGGTGGTGATTGAAAGAAACAAATTACATATGACCGTATTTTAAAGTATCTGTGATCGCAAGTAATAGTGATATATATATATATATATTAGCTAATCTCACAAGTTAAAATATAATGGCTTTTAAATGGATGTGTGGATGTTTTGTTAAGAGAACAAAACATTAAAGACCGCTGGAAAGATTCAACATGGATAACTATCTAAATGTCAGTGGCTAATCCCTAATGTTCGGTAATAGAATTGGTCTTTCGACTTGAGCTCATCATAGTACCTTATATGAGGATAGTTATATTTTTGTGATGTCAGATGTTACGCTGTCAAGAGTCGTTAATACAACATCTTTCGTGTATATAAAAAATCATATGAATGTTTTGAATTATAATAAAAGATTCGTCACTCTTAGATAGTAAGAGATTATGATCTTGTTTCATTTGGTCAAGTTGACAACGAAATCCTTCTCCAAGGTAAGTAATAAGTCGAACAGAGTTTCGACTATTATTGACTTAAGAGTATGATGAAAGATATGATCGACAATCTAGGTTGACACACTTCTATATCTTGTAATCGATCAAATCATATGGACGAAGGGATTATAATTTCACGATAAAGGAACGAATTTGGTTTTGTCACACTGAGAACATTTTTATCACATGTATTGCCTTGATACATTGTTAGATGCCAATTAAGACAACGAATGTGAATTGATTAATATAGGTGAATTAATGATAAATTAAAATGGAGTTTAATTTATCTTATTTTAATTAGATCAAAATAATAATTCATGTCATTTGATATCATGATTGAGAACCTAATGGATATACACAAGAAGGAGAACTAGAAGAAAAATATTATGAATTAATTAATTAAAAAATTTTGGACATTTGTAAAATTAATTAATTGAATTATTTTTAATAGTCTTAAGTTAATTGATTGGATTAATTAACTTATGAACCATGTATAATGAAATAGATTAATTAAATGTTGGACCGACTTTTATTTTTGTGGGTGGGTCAAGCCCACCTTTTTTTTAATTAAAGGAGGGAGATACCTCCGAGAGTTTATTAATATGCCCTCACATGTGGTGGATGAATACCGTGGTTACATGAAAATAATGAAAGCAATAAATGAGGAAGTATTACTTCTCTTACAGTGAAAATAAATGGTGAAGAATAAAACAGTAAACAAGGGAGTACTACTTCCTTTATAATAAGAACTAATGCAAATTAAGACAAAAATAAGAATTGGAAGTAAAAATAAAAATCGAACTTTGGCACTTGCACTGGGCAATCTATGTCTGTTAATTTGTACTAGTGCCCTAATATGGTGTGGTAGGTCAAGTAGTCCATATACCTGATATCATCGATTATCCCAACCCTCAGTAGCAAGAGCATCTGCAACCTAGTTTTCTTCTCTATAGATGTGAGAAACTGTATCTCTGTTGAAGGATATGATATCTGAAATACGTCCGAGTATGCCCTGAATAGCCCATAGTCCTCTACCTCTAGTGATGCAGTGAATAGCTACTGTAGAATCAGACTTAACCCAAATCGCTGAAAAAACAAGGCCTTGAGCTATTTAAATCCCATCAAAAACCCGGAGCTCTGCCTCTAGTATCAAGCATGGTCTATACGAAGTTGAGAAAGCCTGATACAGTTTCTTGCGTGATCTCTGATGATGCCTTCCCCTCTAGCAAAACCATCCTCTATCAGTATTGATCTTGACAGATCCGACTGATGGAGTATGCCACCAAACTAGAATAGGGGGAGATAGGGAAGGAGAGTCCATAAAAATACCAAATATGGGTACAAGTGTCAAATCCTCTCGCCAATGCACCACTCGAAACAATCCTCCCATATGAAGAAAAGAAATCATGCGATAGACCCTCCAAATGATACGTTTGGCTACTATGTGAATCCCCTTATGCTTCGCATCATTCCTCGCGGTCCACAGATACCAAAATATTAGTAGAAGAATGATAACGTGAATGTGTTCACAACGAACATAATGTCTAGAATACCTCCATCTCTGGAATTTCTGTCTGACTCACTCTTCTGAACTCATAGGTATTTGAAACCAAAAATGCTGCCATACCTGATTGNGTATTTGAAACCAAAAATGCTGCCATACCTGATTGGAGATGTTATTGCCAGTGAAAATATGATTGATAGTCTCAGTCTCGGAACAATACTGTGAGAAGCCAACTGGCATCCAATCCTCCCCTGAATAACCACATCTACTGGATTGAGGTCTTGCCATAGTCTCCAGCAGAAGAATGAGACAGTGACTGGCATTATGGAGCTCCATAGTAATCGGTACAAATCCTAATACTGGCATCCCGAACATACGAGCTGCCATGCTAACTTGGTAGCGAAGCTACCATCCAATGTATTTCGCCAAACAATTCGATTTGGGGCATTTGCACATAAAGGTATAGCCCATATTTACTCCACCATAAGAAGAGAGAGAACTAGTAATAAACGTCCAATATCCCACCCAGCATTATCAAAGAAATCTTGTACCTTTGCATATGTGTGCTGTCGGTGTGGAAATCGGGATGCCAACATCGTTTCACCCATCCAGCAATCATGCCAAAAGAAAATCTAACATGTACCAAGGTGCCATGCAATGTATGGCTCTGTTCGGAGCCCAACTAATTTCAGCGTCTTCCAGGTAGGAGTAGCTGAGTAGGGAATTTCTGCAAATAAAGGGTGTGTCCTCGTAAAATATTTGCCCCGTAAGAACTGGGCCCAAAGAGATCTTTGAGAACGGAACAACCACCAGAGTTTCATGGAGAAGGTGTCCACCACATCCTGTAATCTCTTAAAGCCCAGACCACCCTCATCAGTAGGAAGAGAAATTTCCTTCCAGCTCCGCCAATGTAAACATCGCGTCTATTCTTTGGAATCCCACAGGAATCACGCAAAGATGCTCTCAAGTTTCTTTAGGATAGCCTTAGGGGGCTGCATGATCTGAAGAAGGTATAATGGCATGGGTGAGAGCACTGACCTCAAAAAGTAATACGACCTTCATATGATAAAAGTCGTGAAGCCCAACTTGAGATCTTGTCCCTGACCTTCTGGATAAGGTCATCATAAATGAAGCTCATTGTGGCCTCCTTAAATAAGGTGGCTCCTAGATAAGTGAATGGTTGCTGCTGGTGTCAAAAATCAGTCAAAATCTCCAATAGTCTAATCTAGCTAATAGATGCCCGTTTGGGTAGTATAAGTCTGCTCTTGTCCCTGTTCACCAACTGACAAGAGACCCTATCATAATCTCCAGACAACCAAGAATCTTCCTGATAGACTGTTTCTGGTAGTTGGCGATTATGATCATATCATCAACAAATGAAATGTGTGAGACAAGAGTACTACCTCCACGTCGATAACACATACTGGGATACTCCTGAAACCTCTGAGTGAGTAGGCGTGAGAAGTAATCTGCAGCTATCATGAACATGGATGGTAAGATAGGATCTCCCTGTCTAAGCCCTCGTGAGGAGGAAAAATACCACTTGGACAACCATTTACCATTTAGGAGTACAGAAAAACGACACTCTGAGAAGTACCGCCTAATCCTATCGATCCAGATCTGATCAAATCCAAATGTCTCTAATACAGAATAAATGAAGCCCTAATCCATGGATCACATACTTTAGCCATGTCTAGCTTCATCATAGTGTTACCCCCTCGCACTCTATCATCCAAAGTATGGAGAAGCTCTTGAACCAATAAAATATTGTCCCAATTAGGCGACCATGAATGAACCCACTCTGTTGATAAGAGATAATGCACAGTAACAATGTACCTGATCTAGTGTTCAAAAGCTTAGTAATAAGCTTATTGAACACTATACATAAACTGATGGGTCTGAAATAAGTCCATCTACAAGCATCGTCCCTCTTAAAGAGAAATATTATAGTAGCAGCAGCAAAGCCCCGTGGAAGATGGCCGTTGTCAAAGAAGTTCAAGACTGCCCCTGTATATATTGTCCTGAACAATGTCCCAGCAATGCTGGAAGAATAGGGATGAGAATCCATCCGGTCCTGCAACACTGTCAGCATCTATACTAAATACCGCTTCCCGTATCTCATGAATCAAATGTATGCGGTTTAGTGCCAAATTATCATCCTCCGTCAAAAGCCTGGGGATGATATTAGAACGAATGGGGTCCAACGACCGTGTATGAGCATATAGAAGATCATGATAGAATGCAATAGCTGAAGTCTGAATGTCGCAGGAGTAGCTAAAACTTCTCCTGCCTACGTCTTGATGGACCTAATACGTGATTTGATCCTACGTCCTTGAACCATCGCATGGAAATAACGAGTATTGCAATCTCCTTCACATACCCAACGTAAATCGACCATTTGCTTCCAAAAACCCTCTTCAATAGATAAGGTCCGGTTCAAAACTGCATGTGCATGATGTACTAGGTCACGATGCTCCAGTATAGGGTCTCTATTAATACTATCTCGGCCTCATCCACCCTATCCTCAGTATCTCGTACTCGTTGGAAAACATCTCCAAACACATGTCGATTCCAC
>CAIGRT010043295.1:0-10790 GCA_903798405.1 Fraxinus platypoda | reverse complement strand
ACTATTTAGGGTATTAACCCTATAAATGCGTAATACAGCACTATTGAATACCTGAAGTTCTTTTTCTTTTTTTTTTTCTAAACGATTCGTACTACAAAAAGGATTTTCCCGTAGTAAAATAATAATTACTAAGCCCTAGAACTGTTAATCTTGCAGCATAGAGATGACATGGTTCTTCTAACTTTTATTATCTTCTAGAGATTAACTTTTTGAGTTATAAATACTAGAGTGCTGAATGTATTTAAATAGAAGAAATGCAACTTGTCATGGTAGCTACTAGTTATTTACTAGATAATCTATTGATAGTGATGTGTTTCTTTTGATTCTGTGTCAATGGATTTGCTCTGCAGCTAGCTCTGAATTTCAGTGTCTTTGAACCTGATACAAAGTTGCTACTTTTCAACCTTGGGTTTGTATCTGCAGGATCTGGAATCTTATCAGATCACGTTCTTTCCGTCACTAGGAAATCTTCTGAAGTAGACAATTCAGGCATGACCCCGAATGGAGCTACTAAATGTCCCTTGGATTTCAATGTAAAGAAATCTTCTTCGTCCCTTGAAAATTTCAGCCTACCCAATGCAACAGTGGCTACAGTAAAAGGTGGTCCTGAGAAGCTTTCAGGTCAAATCACTGGAGGTGCCAGTCCTTTTAGACTTTTACAGGGCTATGCTTCTGATGATAGCGTGGAAAATGTGGGCGAAAATCACAAAGGAAATGTTATCCTTGTAGCAACCTCTCCATCTATCAAAGTTGGATTTACTAGTTCTGATATTGCTAAGGGGTGTAATTTTGGGTCTGAGCTCAATCCCGATAATCTCTCAGGGGCTGATACTACTACTTTTGCTACTGGAAAAGCCAAGGGATCTACTGATAGAAGCTATGGAAATCAAAAATCTGTTAAGGATGGTTATTCTGTTGAGATTCTCCAACCAAAAGATTCTTCGACCAATTTTGATGTCAATGCTGGTCTTAAGAGCGGTGGTCTGCAGAAGCCTGATTCGAAGAGTAGTTCAACTAAATTGAATGTAGATGAGTTTGGGAGATTGGTCAGAGATGGAGATAGTGACAGTGACACTAGTGATTCGCCACTTTATACTCGTAGGCATTCGAGAAGAAGCAAAAACCGAAGCAGAAGTCACTTGCCTAATGATAGGAGGAGGAGAAATCCAAGGCGAAAAATTGAGAGGCGTGACCGATCTTGCAGGTTTGAGTTAGACATCTAGCTGTTTTTTCGTAAATTTACACTCTTTCATGCAACACCTAAGCGTACGTTGGGCAATTTATAAACATTCAAACCACTTTATTCACTGAAACTACTTATTATCCACGTAGTTCGTGGGATCCATAATTACTATTCACTTATCCATATCTCATTTCCATCCATTTATAAATTAAACTTGCCAAACATACTCTGAGTTTGATTGTGGAAATGTCATATTTTTTGCTGATTCATTTTCAGCTCGTCTCCCAAGAAACGGAGAAGTAGGAGCAGATCACCTGGTTTAAGGCATGGTAACGATCTTGGCAGATACAAATTGAGACGAGAGAATGGTCAACTTCCTGAATGCTTTGACTTTCTTCGAGGCAAGTGCTATCGTGGAGCTTCCTGTCGGTATTCACACCACGAGTCTGACAAGAGTGATAGATTCAGATATAATAGGGGCAAATTGCAGAATCAAGATTATCCATGTACTTCAAAGAGTTCTGATTTCATTGAAGAGATTAGAACCTCTTCAGAAAAATCAGTTGACGACCACAAAGAAGTGAAAGGTAAAGGGATGAAACCTTTTCAAGATATGCCTGGTTTACAAGGAGGGGAAGTTGAAAAAGAACCAGTAGCTGATCCTACCAATCGTGATACTGATATAAACTATGTTGTATCTCCTACTCATTTAGTGACTGATGCTTCAGTCCGAAATCTATCTGGTCACCCTGCTTGTAATACGCCTTCAGGCAATGAAAATTCTCCGATTCAACATTCTGCAGGACACAATCCTGATAATGGCCTTCAAACTGCTGATCAACAACCTCGGCAAATGGACAACTATTTAATCCCTGAATCTCCTTCAGATCCAAGACAGCCTCTAAAACAGAATTTTAGGAGTGAGTTACACTCTGTTGGAAGTCCTGTATCTAAAGCATATTCAACTGAAGAGGTTCTAGTTCTATCTCTGGATCGCAAGGAATTGTCGCCACATACTGCTCATCATCCTTCCCAATTACCCCCTCCCTTGCCCTCAGTCTCCCAGGTTACCAGTGCCTCATCTGCTCAACAAATTTCCCGAGATTACAACTTGATGCAACCTATTGTAAAGTTTGATTCAAAATATGATAATTATCCTTCTTATCAAGCTCCCATCCCTCACCAACAGTTACATTTTCCTGTACCATCAAATTCCTTATCAAGCTCACTTGTGCCACCACATATGCCGTTTGTCAATGACTCAACAAAAGGAGAGGGTGGGGCTCCTTTGTATCAAATTCAACAGTCTCTACTTCCTCAAACTAATGATTATTCTAGCCATACATCTACGAGACCCTATCCAACTGAATTAACCAGTTCTCAGATTGGTCAGCATCACTCTTACTCTTCAGTGCTGGAACCTGATCAAGTGTCACATCACACTGATGACTTCAGATCAAGAAATTTGCATGTAAGTAATATAATGAATCAGCCTCATAGAGGTCCTAATGTCACGGGAGAAGATCGCTTTACTGTACATCCAGTACATGGTGTATATCCCTTAAATCCATTTGCTCAACCTAATCCTTTCTCAATGCAGTCGCCATCAAAGGGAATGCAAGCTTTCCATGGTGAAAATCTCCCTCCAAACAGTAGTTCTCATATTCCTTTCTTGCAACAGCCATCCTATGGAATGCAATACCCTGCTGCTGATGGTGCCTCTGGACAGCTTGGTGAGTCTGGTGGGAAGTTTATATCTTCCATATCAAAAGTAACACCAGAGTTTCTTGAGCGGAATCAGCCTCCTCCTGTGCCCGACTTTGTAGGATCTAGAATTTCAAGTCATTTCAACCCATACTCATCGACTTTTGACCAGCTGCTGAGATCCAATTTCAATTCGAATCTTTTGTATCAAGAAAAAGACAAATATGGTGCTCCGTTCGGAAATCATAGCTCAAGAAATATGTTTTCCACACAGTATTCTGCCCAGGCAGCTCCGGGTATATTACCCAGGCCAGGTGGTGATCAGTATGATCCACTGTTTGACAGCATTGAACCATCTTTAAGTTCAGTAAGAAAAGATGATCATCTTCAGAAACATGAAACAACTGTTGGTTCCAACTTTATGCCGACATTTAGCGGATCTAGTAAGGCATTGGACGTGGAAGAAAGCAATAAGAAGAAAGGGGTTGGAGCCGTCTCTGTTGATGCATCTGCAGAAAATGATGAATTCGGGGAGACGGCAGATGCAGAGGTAGGAGCTGTTGAAAATGGAAGTCCAAGCAATTCAAATGATGCAGCAGATATGACTGCTGGAGAAATGGAGATTGATCAGATCAAGACATCTGGGAAAAAGAAGTGGAAGGATTCAAGATCAATGAAACTTTTCAAGATTTCCATTGCCAATTTCGTGAAGGAGGTTTTAAAGCCATCATGGCGCCAGGGTAATATGAGCAAGGAGGCTTTTAAGACTATTGTCAAGAAAACAGTTGATAAAGTGTCTGGGGCTATGAAGAGCCACCGAATACCAAAGTCTCAGGCAAAAATAAACCACTACATCGATTCTTCACAAGGAAAATTGACTAAGCTTGTGATGGTATTCCTTCTTTTTATTCAAGATTTAGAGCTAGTTTGGCTAAGCTTAAAATGTTCACTAACAAGTAAATGAGTTTTAATATAAATATTTTTTTCATGGCAAAAGTTGGAAATAAATAAATTCCTTAAGTTGATAGTAAGGTAAGAGTTGCTCTAAAAAAAATGTAAACTTTTTATACTTAAGGTCAGAGAAAAGGAAGTCATCCAAACATGTTTGAGATGGAAGTTAGTTAAAGTAAATTATTTTAAGCTTAGCCAATCACGCGTTTAATTTTCCGACTTTCATTTGCACTGAATTAAAAAAAGATCTTTGTGTATATTCTTCTTGGCATCTAAAAGCTTTTGCATGTACCTCATCCGTATCGTCGACAATTAGTACTGGTTTTGCTCTTCATCATGTTTTTATTGCTTTTCTACCTCTGCTTGGGATTACTTGTGGCTTATTTATTGAGGAATTAAACCATTATTCTCTCACACTGAATTATCCTCTTTCTGGATCAGCTAAGAGCCTGTTTGGTACAGCTTCTCATTTTCTACAGTAAATCAATTCTCATTTTCAACCACACATTCTTCAATAAAATAATATTTTCCATCACATCAATACTTTTTTCTTCTTTTTCAACCACACACTTCCCATCCTATCACTATTCAAAAATCAATTCTTCCCCCAAAAATCCCTACCAAACACACTCTAAATTTTGTTTTTGTAAGAAGTTCGAACAACCTAGGGTTAGGATAACGATCCCAATTCTCCAGTAGATGAAATTTCTCGTGATCCATAGTTGTTTGTGATGCTTGTATCGTAGAAATCTCTGCAAATTGATTTATTTTTCAATCTTCTCCGTGCAGGGATATGTCGATAAATATGTAAAGGTGTGAAAAGCGAGTTTGAGCCATCGACTGGTGGTGTTGAGAGGAAATTATGCAGCTTCTGATTGACCCAATACATCAGAGTGCTTTATCAGTTATCTCAGTAGCATTTGCAGTGAAGACGCCAAAGAAATAGATGCCTATGTAAAGCCAGGCATATGGAACTATTGTTATATCTGAGTTGGCATCACAATTTTGTATGTAATGCATTTCTCAATTTTACGTTTTTTTTGCCTGTGTAAATAACGTGTTGTGGTTGCTAAGGGCCTAAGTATTTTGGAATTGAATTGATAGCGGACTCCATATTTAGCCCCTGTTTGATGGCCATTATTCGAGAAAAAAATGTTTTGAATAGTGATTTTTAGGAGAATGTATAGTTAAAAAGTAGGGAAAAATTTTGAATTTATGTACTGAATATTTTATTGCATGATGCGTGGTTGTAAATGAGTATGTTGAAAAAAGAGTTCAAATAATGGTGGTCAAACAGGGACTTGCTAGGAGCAAAATTTAGCTGGGTTATTACGAACAAATGATTGATGGTCATTAATAAGACAACACTACTGTTACACATTGGACTCCTATAGCCAAATTTGACATTCTTTATCTCCATTTCAAGCAAGTAGGTGTGGGGTCCTGTCGGATTTGGGCCAAACGCGAAACGGAAATCGAAATTGACCAAATCGGTTTATGTAAAGGGAAAATTTCTCAAAACTTTAGGGGCTGTTCTCTTCGTGTTTCAATTTTTAGTTTTGTGTTTTGAATTCATCTCCAGTTTTGTGTTTTGCACGTTTGTTTTGAAATTGGTGAAAATACGTTCTTTTTGTCATTCTGAAAAACTGTTTTTCAAAACATAAATGTGGAAAACGCGTTTATTTTGAAATTTTGAGAATTTTTTTAATTATAATTTATTCAAGAATTTTGATTATTCAATAAATTTTAATACATTAATGTGAATGTAGTATTAAATAACATATAAATTTTGAAGTTAGTGAATCATGAAATATTTTTTTCCAGATATAAAAGACAAAACCTAAATTAAATTTGGCAAAACACTTTAATTGATACGATTTGAAGTTTACGTGTCATGACAAAACAAGCAGATACTAAACAAAATATAAAATAAATCCACAGAATTATGTACGACGTCTTGAGTAGTCATTCCACATGTGTGTAGCAATTTGATCCTTGACTTGTCCCATTTGAGTTGTTTGACTAGCATCAAAATGTATGACTTCTTGATCTTAACCCGACTCAGGTATATCTTGAAACATTATAATCTCCTCTGAATACTCAGCGAACAACATATCTAAAGCGTGCTCCCGACGAATAAAGTTGTGTATTGCGCAACATGCGGTAGGAATTTGTTTTTGCCTAATAAGTGGATAATTGGTAATCAATTTCAAATAGGAAATCTTGTCTTTAATACTTCAATGCAACGTTCAATAATGTTTGTATCGATGCAGGTGCCCAAGCTGCCACACGTGTACCATCTATTGCGCCTATACAATCCTTAAANAGAATACACAAAAGTGAATTTCATATCGAAATCACATGTTAACATCACATTTTGTGTTACATTTGTTTTCCTTCCACGAAAAGATGTTTGTCTCGATGCAGGTGCCCAAGCTGCGACACGTGTTCCATCTATTGCGCCTATACAATCCTTAAAGAAAGGATATTTATGCAAAATCCGCTCATGCATAACATCTTGATTTGTGGAACAGATTATCTCTGTGCCAAATGAATAAACAGTCCTTATCACTCGTTCAAACCATTTGTGTATCCCATGTAACACCTGTATGTCCCAAAAGTTCGGAGAACATGCGATGAATCTTATGTAAGCGGTTCCACTTTCCATTTAATCTATCTATGCCGTAATCCATTTTTGTTGAAGCTATCATTGTTTCATTGATTCTGCCTCATTCGTCTCTCGTGAATATAGAAAATTGCAATCGTTTGATTTTACTTTCTCGTAAAAAATTTCGATAAAAGCATGTTCATTCTCATCCGACCATGACATTGGTGTGACCACCCATGTTCTATATCGAATATAAATCAAATTATCACGAAATGTATAAGTCATTCCTGGATATTAAGAATAGATTACTAATATTTTGAATCAATTCCAAATTATCCCTTTCTTTCTAGTATTTAGGGTTAGACTGTGTTTAAAAACAAACATAAAAAAAAACCCTTAGAATGTCCTAAGCATTGAAAAGACCAGCCGAAAAAAATTGAGGGTAGTAAAAGAAAAATCCTAGGAAGGGCAGATGAGAGTATACACACATTGGTCATCCTAAAGGTATGACACTCCTAATGACTATCTCGCATGAGGTGAGGTGAGCCTCAAGGAATTATCCAGGTGTAAAGTTAAAGATACATGTCTTCGTAAACATCCCAATTCATCAATTTTAACTGAATTGGTTCTCAGAGTTCAAGGTGATTTCAGTCTTCTTGACTATATATAAATAAATAATGATGTAGAAAAAGAAATTAATATTGCAACTTCGCTAACAAATTATTAGTGATAATCATTTAAAGTTATACGCATGCTTTAATTTCCTGACGAAAGCTTTATTCAATAATAGATGGTTTTCTAGTCTTGGCTTGAATATCTGCAGAATGTCATTAAGTAAAGAAATATATAAGGACAAAGCTGGGTAAAATCCAACCAACGTAATCTCTAACGTTGGACTCAGGCAAGCATTCAGATACCTACATTTAACAAATAGATAAAAGGGAATGTGAGATAGAGGGAGAAAGGAAGTGTGCCATCTGAGGAGTTGGTTTTAGATTGGACAAAATTGGCCGTAAATGAACAGAGAACAAGACAATACTATATAAAAGATGGTGAAAGGTGGAAAAGAAATGAGGGCCTAAATTTAGCACCGCCATTTCATCACCCCAAAACGCGGGACTGTCTCTTGGTCAACAATACATAAAGCAAAGAATGATATAGGAAAAAAAAAATGGACAGTTCTGTGAACAATGGTGGAAGGTCGGGGACTAATGTTAGTAAAAGCAGTGGAACTATGAATTGGGATGGAAGTTATCTACGAAGTTCGAGTTTTGGTGGTGGGAATGTGATTTTGAGTGGGAATACTGCTAAGAGTTCAAAACTAGGTGGTCCATCTATGAAGAGCATGGTAGGAGGTGGTAGTATGAGTTCAAATAAGGACCCTTTTGAAATCGGAGTGTTATACCTCTCTATTCGACAATAAGAAATCTATTCTGAAATATTGACACCCAGAAAATTTCTACTGACTTAAAATTAAAAGAGAAGATGAAGGGCATGATAGCGTCGCAAGCTCACAGCCTCAGCCATTGGTAGCAACACCCCCTTTGACATCTATCCCCCAATGTCCAACAGAGCATGTGCTAGAGAAAAATAAAGAAAACCTCCTAAAATCCACCCTCGCCCCACCCTTCTCCCTCCTTTCAAGATCTAATCATCGCCACAGCAAGTAAACATATTACACAGATTTGATTGAAGAAGAGCAAATAATGAAGACAACTCACAGAAAAATATGTTAATTTTACTTGATTTTGAGGCTTCGGGTAGGGGGGCAGGATCAATAGGTCGAACCACAGTTTTGATAGGCGGCGGAGGAGTGGCACCAAAATACTATATTATCCTTTGATCTCAACATTTTGAAGTACAAAATTTTAATTGGCGGGGGGGGTGGGTGCAAAATCGTATAACAAAAATTTAATTAATTAGTTGACCACAAATTTGAAAGGGCTGACCCCATTGCCCCCATACTAGATCAGCTCATGTGGCGAAGATTGAACGATCAAGGAATTATTGTCTGCGAGAGGTAGGGATTGAGATTCATATTCTTTTTCTAGTGGTTTTAGTAGGGCTTGGGCGAGCGTGAGGGAGAGGGTGAAAAGGAAGAATAATGACGGTAGCGAAGAATTTGGCAATGGCGACTGATTTTTTGCTGTTTTTGTTTTTGCCAAGGAAAATGGTGTTTTCATCATATCTACACCACCACCATTGGATTTTTGAATAGATTGGTGGGTTGCGAGTTTCAAATTTATGATGGTCAATGGTGGTAGGTGACAATATTGGCTAATTAATGATCTAGGTAGTGACCTTGCTGAGTAGATGGATACATTTAGGGGCAATTATTTTTGCCAGGCTCAAAGCCAAGCCAAGAAACAGGGGACAACCCCCCCCCCCCAATGAGGGGGCGTCACATAGGTGCCCTGTTTTTGGGCCTGGCTTTGAGCTTGGCCCAATAGCACGGTTCTACATTTAGAGAAGCAAATTGGGTGGTGACATGGCGGTTGTCGACGTTGTCGGGGTGGATGGGGGTTGGGTGAGGTGGGGATGTGATGGGATGAATAGTGATCTTGACCAGTTAATTGTGTGATTTGTGACCTATTAATTATGTGATTTGTGATTTATTATGTGATTGTGACCTCATGTGATTTTGTGGTTTAGTATGTCATTGTAATCTATAAATTGGCCTTCTTTTATACATAGTTTTGTGACCTGCTTATCAATAACATATCTACCTCATCAGTAAATGGCAACAATAAAGAGACTAAGGCCTTGTTTGATGTTACATATTTTTCAAGTTCCAACTTTTTGGTTGTTTTTCATTTTCCAGCTTTTCCTTGAATTTGCTTTTCCACCTATTTGGTGGTTTTTGGTTTTCCATTTTTTTTTTTTTTTTTTTTGCAATGGAAACAAATTCTATCCCCAATTGTAATTTTTTTTTTATTTTTAATGGACAATTTCTATGGAAAACAAAGTCAAACGAACACCAAAAGATTCAAAATTTCAATATTTTTCAGGTGGAAAATTATACCAATCAAACACAATTAATTGACAATTCTCAGGAAAACAAGTTTTACGCAATTATTTTCTCTAAAATTCGTTTTTTTTCACCAATTTTTTATTCTTGCAATCAAACGGCCACGAATATTTAATTTATGTTTCTCTCATCAAACTTTACAAAATTTTCTCTGTGGGTTACATGCATAATAAAAGAAATGAGGAGATAATGATGGGACTCTTCACGCACATGAATTCGGTCTAGTGATCAGACTTGTTTGGATGAAAATATGCTGAGTTGGTATTGTCTGCGAGCAGATATACTAAAAATTGCGGTTGTCCTTGGATTATTTGATTCATTTTTTTATCTGATGGCTCAGAATATATTTAATTTTTCTCAACGAAGCTGGCAATAAATGATAGATCCATACAATCCTGGCCCAAAACCAGTCTTTAAATATTTCTATCACATATTTTGAAAGATTGAAATTAATGTAAATTTTTAGCCATATACCGGTTCAGAGATAGAAGAGACAAGTCATTCGGTCAGTTGTCTTCTGTTTTCTACTTTAGACGTGTGTAGGGTTTTCCTATTTTTGTAGGAAATCCGTCGGATTTTGCTCAATATTTTTTGATTTATCTGTACTTTCCCAATTCTTGTGAACTTTGTATATGCATAAGTAGCAATGTTCTATACTACATAAGTAATGAGAAATTCCCAGTGTTTGTTCGGGAGAGATTTTTTCAAGTGAAAAATAATTTTTTGGAGAATGTAGTTAAAAAGTAGGAAAAAATTATGGATCGTATAGAATGTCTGGTTGAAATTGATTTTTGGGAAAAAAAATTTTAAAAATGAGTTCGGAAAAAAATAAATTTTTATGGAACGGGGCTCAAACATGGGCTTATTGTTATAACTCATCTATATATGTTTATGAATTAGTAAAATTCAACTAAACCATAATGCGACATGATTGCGATCATATAATTGGTTGAGTTCATCTCTTAACTTCAGTCTTTTTTCTTGTGTGATTGAGTTTACCCAAACCTTAGGTATCATATTTTCACACAGATGTCATATATAAACCCATGCCTCTGATATATTTGCTTGTTGTCTAGAGGTGTCAATGGGCCGAGTCGAGCCGGCTCAGCCCATACCCACACGAGCGAGCACGAGCCGAGCTCGTGGCTCGTTGTAAGCTCGGCTCGTTGGTTTTTGGGCGAGCTCGGCTCGTGCCCGAGCTCGCCAAAAAGGAGCCGCTCGGCGAGCCGAGCTTAATCGTCATTTTGACCTTTTTTTAACACTACTATAACTAATTAACTAAACATTGAAATCAAAAAATATATATATACACATTT
>CAIGRT010043291.1:0-17430 GCA_903798405.1 Fraxinus platypoda | reverse complement strand
GTTTGAGTAGTTCTATCGCGTAAATTTGTTGTTTGAGTAGTTCTATCGCGTAAATTTTCTTCCTAAGTATTTACTTCTTCATCAGACGCCGGTTGCTTTTGCTGCATAAACCTTCTCAATACTCCATCCATGGTAATATCAATATGTGTCTTTAACACTCCAAATCCACATTCGAACTTGCATACGAAAACTTGGGCATGAAATCCATAATTGTCTCTCTCATTTTATTCACCTCCTCTCTACTGTATATCTTTAAAACACTTCTAATATCAGTACCATTTCTCACTTCATTGTGGTCAATAAACACTGAATAAGCCTCTGCTGTTCCTGGTAAGTGCCATCAATACTGATCTTTAAAACTCCCTTGCCAAAAGTATACTGGAATTGCACCAAACAGCAAGCACTCCAAATTAGACCTTATTGTGAAACCGTCTCCTTTTGGCTGCTAACAGAAATCTGAATTAAGAAAAGTTTCAAGAATTGCTGGTGCACCATCATAGCAGTGTGTTACCGAACGTCCACAAGCCTGCAGGAGTCCGATTCATTCTTGCTGTAATTCATTAACAGCCCCAACAAAGCAAAAAAAAAGCTTTCGCTCTTTCTATCGCGGATAAAGCTTTGCCATTGCTGGATATCAGATTGAGATCTAGGGTGGAATGCTGTAGGAAAAGGTACACTGAATTCTAGCTCATCCCATTGACTTCTTTCCACAGTTAAACGCAAAACATTTGTCATTAAGGGCATGTAAATGAAGCTTGTTCCACATTCAGTGTCACTATCGTACAATCTTCGAAAATCCCATGTTAATCTGCCTAACATGATGAAATGATCAGAGCCATTGGTTCTTTTCCAGGATGGTTGATCCTTAACCCAATTCAGCATGATCAAGCTATGTCGATCGCGATCTTTTGCAGTATGATTGAACCACAAATACTTCCCAACTGCAAGTCCAACATAAAATGGAATGTAAAATACTGTTGCCTCATCTAGATTTGTTGTTCTGCACTTGTAATTCAAAATCCTCTCATGGTAAATGACTTCAGCAGCATACATCTTGGTCCAGTACCATGCGAGAGTAAGATTTTCGGGAACTATGCAATTGAGCCCAATGGCTCTTGGGCAAAAACTGCTATTGGACACGGCGTTGCAGTACTTGGAACTCCATGGCCAGGGGTCCGAGTCGTGGCAATTTTCGATAAGCTCTTTGTTTAAAACTGGTGGAAGATCATAAGCACATACTCTACCAAATTCGCAATCTTTTTCAGGAGGGGCCTGAAAGTTGTCCTGGATTGCTGGTAGAGTTGGCCATAGCGAAGTCCAGTTCAAGAATACTACCATCAACACCTATATGATAATTATTAACACAATCCATGCACAATTTTACAGAGAAAAGAGAGATTTGATGAAGGAAAAGGTACTGTTTTTGAATTCCAGTTTATTGTATTTCTTGGACAAGTTATGGTCGGAATTGCTAAAACTGGGCAGCATCACTCGTCCAGTGGGTTGAAAAAGATTTAAATGATATTTATGTGACCCACACAGTCTAGAGCTCCGTTGGTAGACCAGTGTTATTTTGTAGGTTCATTCCCGATCGAAATCACAAAGCCACACAGTTAGACATCTGCATATGTACATTCATGCTGTTTGCAAAATTTTGACGTCAACTGTGTTGAACTGATGGAGAAGCAAGTTGGTCGAGTAAATTCACAAAAAAAAAAAAAACTTGAATAATAGCTTAGACTTAGAACTTGATTAGAACAATAGTTGAAGGGAACAAATAAAGTCAACTCTACAAAACACCCGTTTTGGTTAAGCTAATTTGAATTGAAAAATGCATACTATTCACAAACTTTAGATAAATGTCCAAAATTTGCCGATAATGTTCATAGTATCTCTGTTGTGACTAGCCTATACTCAGTGACATGACTCGGGGCACAACTCCCGCTGAGTACATGGCTAAGAAGCCCCCTGAAACGTCATTTTTTTCTCATCATTCGAAAAGCGATAAAGCTAATCAGATGAAAATTCTCTCGTCTGGTCCCCAGCCATAGTGATCAATGGCTTTCAGTCCATCGATCACCTGTCTCGCCTCCGTTCATATACACTTTTGTTGAGGAAGGTACATTTAGGGGTTTCGAGGCTAATTCCTCGACAACATTTGTTGCACTATGTTGTCAACATATTGGGATCTTGGTCTGGTGTAGCAGAGATGTACTCATCCGAGAGATATAGGTCGGAGAGACGCTGAAAATTTTACTTCTCGCTAAACGAAAATGACGCAATTTGGCCCATAGTGTTACAAGGCAGTGGAGGTTGATACTGTCCGACGGTGAAAAATACCTACTCGATAAAGAAAAAGTAAATTACATGTTTAATGTAGATGGTTTTTTTTGTATGTGTATTTGATTATTAGTACCGTCGAGTATGTATGTGGATAGTAAATTTTAGTCAGGATTCTAATCTTGTAATAAGGATTGAAGNTTTGATTATTAGTACCGTCGAGTATGTATGTGGATAGTAAATTTTAGTCAGGATTCTAATCTTGTAATAAGGATTGAAGTCTAATCTTGAAGACCAGATTCCTTAAATTTGAGTAACCTCATAATTTGTCATTAGTATAGAAGTGATATCCTTGAAAATTGGCCTCCAATTTCTCTCGATATCGGAAGTACGAAATATGGGTACAATATTGCTGCTTGAATACATAAGAAAAAAGCATGTTAAATATTTTTTCTATGATCAGTGATACATTTCTCTTTCTTTGTGTATTTAACTTATTTTTTCAGGTTATGATTGTGAATTCATCTTCATTATGGAATGCCCCGCGGTGGATTGAGTAGTCATAATCTTGGACGTGGATGACAACGACGATATCAATCAATACGAAATCACGACATGTTGGATTTTCGCATGATACATTCCTCCAATCAGGGCAAACTGATGTATTAGCGTGCAATACTTCAACGTGATATAACTTCACAAAGCTGGTGCACGTTGATGTATTGGACATCATGCATGTTATACATATGTATATCGGAATTGATCTCCTAAGCACCGGTGACGTGACGGGACACACTAGTTACCAACTGTATTATCTCCCACTGCCTACACACACGAGCTAAAAATCTATGTTCAAAGTTTAGAGCTTCTTCTAGATTAAAAATTAACAACTTTTATGATGTTTCTACTTGGCCAAACTACTATTCACTCAAATCAACAATATTGTCAAGTTAATCGAGCTTATACTCGAGAAACTTGACATTTGGATCGAGTTGGACGAGCCAAGTACTCAATCAAATTCATTTGCCTGCCTTGGTGCCAACCTTCGGCATTGGGCCACTCCTATATAGCAAAAAAATAGGAAGATTTAAGCGTGGCAAGTTTTCCAAAATGCTGGTAAAATGAAATTACTTCCTGTTCTCAAGCTGCATTACCAATTTCAAAAAGGCTATCATTGAAGAATTGAAATCAGAAAGTACACTAATTAGTGCTATATTGCTACAAGATTCATATGCTTGTGCGCGACACAGCTCCATAACTATAAAATTGAACATCTTGAACACTATCTCAACATGTTAGAGCAAACTCTTGTTTTGCAGTACCTTTACTAGTTTCTCGAGTAAGTCAGTGAAGCCTGAAAGAATGAAACCGTTCGATGCAAGCTTCAGATGTGGATTCACCCTTTTAGTATAGGAATAGGGGAGCTACCTTTACGGTATTGAGACAGAGTTCTGATCCTTCACATTGTTCGTCAGTGACTTGTCATGTTCAGGATACTCATTCAACACCATTTTCGTTGTACCGTTCGACTGATCAATATTGGCACTAATCATTGTAGATAACGAGTCCACAGGTTCCAATGGCAATGAGATCTTAGACATTCCATCCTTCGATAAAATACAGGTCATTGCATTCAAAGAGGCACTGAGATGTTCTGGAAGAACTTTCCGTGGATGGGTCACCTACAACACAACACAAGATAAAATTAAGAACTTTATAACCACAAATAGCCTTTTTTGTAGAGTGCCTTCTATAACAACAAAAGTATAACATGCCCACAAGAAATTACTTTGTATAATATTGCTGCAGAGAGTCTCTCTCTCAGGCAGTAAATTTGAGCAACGTCAAGAGCTGTTGACTCGAAAGGAAGCCACCGATCAACAATGACTTTAACTGCATTATCAGGCAAGGACATAATTTTCTCTTCACGGCAAGCAATTAAATTATCATGGCTCTCTATTTTATCTTCATTGCCGTCATTGACATCCGTATCTTCATAGTCCTTTTCGTTCACTGGAGCCACTACGATCTCCATGGCCAATAACAATAAGGGGAGCGGACCCACAACACTACTGTTTCTAATGTGCAAACCCCTATCTCCACGAGTTATCTCGTCAAACATGATCAACGGTTGCTCACCAAATTTTTTAAATAGTAGCTTGAAGAGGGTTGAGCGGGGATGCAACCGAACCTTATCACCGCTTGAAGTCTCTACAATGGGCTTCATACCATTTTTAGGTCGAAGCAGTCTTCCAACCATCGGATAAAGACCGGCAACAAGGACAGCATGGATTATTCCTGGGTCCTGCGCATTCACACTACAATTAGATGCATCTTCTGGTAGAAAACCACTCCGGCGTAATTCAGTCTCCAGTTGCTTGCGCATTCGTGATATCATTCTCATAGTGCTAGAAGATATGCAGTAGCGAGAACAAAACTGAGATCCTTCACCCTTTCCCTTTGCAATTTTCCACCCCTCGAAGGCGGCTAATACAGCTAACTGATCACTAAGTCCACCAGAAAGTGAAGCAAGCTCAGATTTTGCATCTATAGCTCTCTTCTTTTCATCAGGTTGTGTGGGTAGAGTGAATGGGTCTCTATAGTCAGCAGCACAAGCTAATGTCAATGCCGGGTCCAGACAGTTCAATAATATTGCAATAAGAAGCATCTTGCTCTTGAGTGGATGAACTGGCAGAGATCCAACCCTCTTCCCAAATTCGGTAAGTTTCTCTTCAAGTGTCAGAGCCCCAATCTCTTGAAGAATTGTGATAGCATTATGTATGGTCTCATGAATTGGTGGGTCCAATGTCTTCTGCAAAAAATGTTCTATTATGCAAGATGGGTCTAGCAGTTTCACCTGCACATGGTAAACAAAAGAAACATTACACTTCAACATTGAAACATCACCCCATGCATGGTGGATCCTTGATACTTGTATTTGTGCATTCTCTCGAAAGCAAAAGGGAGAGGTAAGTACCTGCAAACATAGCTCTTCTAATGGAATCCTCTTAATCTCAGGAACTTGGAAATCTGGTAAGGAAGCAGCCCTAACTTTTGAGTAAAGATGATAGCAAATCCCAGGTTGGCACCGTCCGGCACGTCCTTCTCGTTGCTTTGCACTTGCTTTTGAAATCCAAGAAGATTGAAGAGTTGACACATTATTATATGGATCATAACTTTTTTCTTTCATTCGTCCACTGTCTATGACATAAACAACATCCTCAATGGTCACAGAAGTCTCAGCAATATTAGTTGAAAGAACAATTTTGCGGCATCCTGGAGGGGACCGTCCAAAAACTTTCTTTTGCTCCACTGAGGGGATCATGGAATGGAGAGATATAATGACAAATTTGGATTCGTCCTTGAAAAAGGGGCTAGATTGTAAACGCTCCCTTGTCCTATTTATATCGTCCCAACCTGGAAAGAAAACAAGAATGGCTCCATCTTTTGAGTCAGTACATATTCTTCTCAGTAGCTGCTCGAGGAGCACGTGGTCAATTAGTTCAGGGTCAACGGTGGATAAGTACTTATTGAGTAATGTTTCCTCCATGGTTTTCTCAATGTGTTTTTTAATAATTTCAGCAGCTTCTCCATGATTGAATCCCTCAGCCCAATCAAGGGCAGTATTCCCATCACTGGCTTGTAAACGGCAGTCCGCACCAAAAGAGAGGAGCATACAAATATCACCAATTCTCCCTTTTCCCGCAAATACCATAAGTGGTGTAACTCCGGTTATAGAATGCTGGTAATTGAAGGTTTTTCGACCCCCTTCAGAAGATATTAAATCAAGGAGGGGATCAAACTCATCATTTGACAAAGCCAAGTCAACAGCTTCATCAAGAGCAACTCTGTACTCCTCAGTTAAGATAGAGTCCTCCATTGTCACATCATCTGAAGTACATTTTCGGTAATTGTTTTCTGTTGATCTCAGTATAGAAAGTACATCCTCTAGATAGAAACTTTTCACCTAAGCAAAGATATTTCACATATCATATACTAAATTTATACATAGAAAAATCAGCACCACATACATTATTAGAAGAACTTACAGGATAAGTAAACCCAGGAACTCGAATAATAGGACAGCCACCAAAATAGTCTGAAAATCGTTCAGCGTCAAATGTGGCACTCATCAACACCTGTTCAAGTTAACTGGTCAGCAAATTAAGTGGAGTTCAACAAACCTGGACCGGCTAGAGGGAAATGAATAGGCAGTTAGATACTTTGCATGGAAGACATAATGGTAAACAAAAAAGACGTGGGAGAAAACTAACCAGGCGCAAATGAGGATATGAAGGAAGCATGTCTCTGGAGACAAAAATAACAAAATTAGCACAAAAATTTCAACATAGTAGAATACGGTGTATAATAATTATAATCAAAATTGAGGTATAGCAAAGGATGAAACAAGCACTTTAACAAATAAGCCGTTTTCAAAGAAAAGCAATAATCATATTAGCAAAGACAAACACTGCTTTAGGCATCAAACAATGACATGTTTACTGGTCCCTACATATAATAAATATATCATGATCATGATGACTATAGGGAACATAAGTTCACTTGCCAACAAAAGAGAGACAGTGTAATCCTGGGCAAGGCACCTGATAATTGCTAGCATGAAATCAGAGTAGTGGTCCCTTTCATGAATTTCATCCTAAAAGTAGAAACAAGTTTGTCAGGAACAGATCTTCAATGTAAGAACAGCAAATAATGGACGGTATACAGATACTGTGAAACTTATATTATAAATGAAAACAAAATGTAAAAGATACTATTATTTGAAATTACGAGAGAAGGGATTTGATGTGGGGTAATACTTGCATAGTATTTATAGCAATCATTCATCAGAGGACGAAGTCATTTACATTGTTGAAAATCATAATATAAATGAATTAGAGACAACATTACCACAATGATGTGGGTTATGTCAGAGACATAATTTCCAGTATTCTTAGAAGCTCCTCTGCCGACTAGAACCCTCAACAAAATCCCATTGGTGCAAAACAGAAGAGATGAATGCTTCCCGCCTTTGCTCTCCAGCCGTATCTAGCATTTCCCGTGAAGTAGAAAGTCAGTAATATCTTCACAGCCTAAGGTATGTGCCTAGCATACATGCAGTACAAAGAAGAGAAGTGTGGAAAGGAGAGTTCACACAGAACACAACAATGATAATCATGATAATGATGCTGAAATAGTACAGAAGGATTATCACTCTTTGCATATGTTAATATGTTCTCTTATCTGTCTAGCAACTTAAATTACACCGTTTCTGATCATTAAATGGGTTTATGCTTCTTTTGCCGGGCCTTCTCTCTTCTATGTTCAGTAGGAAAAAAGAGTTTTGATCTCAAGAATATGTTATGTTCTCTTATCTGTCTAGCAACTGAAATTACACCGTTTCTGATCATTAAATGGGTTTATGCTTCTTTTGTCAGGCCTCTAGAGGGAGTTTTGGGTATACTTCTTTCAAGAATGAGGCGTGCTTTAAAAAAAAAAGGAGTTCAAAAGCCTCAATAATATATAAATATGATCATCATATTTATTGAAAATTTGTATTATCAGATTATTGAAAAGGCAAGTCCTATCAACTAGAAACTCTTAAATTAGACACACTGCTGACAAACAACAACAATAATAATGAACAGCAGCACAGCCATTGATTAGATTGTGTAGTACCTTGTACCCTACTGTATCTCCAACATTTTCACCTCTTTCTGTAGCAATTCTCTCTGCCACTGCACTTGAAACAATAAAGAGTAAAGACATTTACGCATACATGAAAATCGAGAATAGATGGAAAAAGAGAATATATATACTCAGGACAGGTTCCGCCCACCTGACGTGGCAGAGATTCGTCGTGGCTGAGTACAAACAATTTTACACGTCTCGCCTTTACCCCATACATGATCCAGAATAAACTGTGGGACCTGAATTATGTTGATTGTGGTGAGACTAATAATATAAATAACATATTCAAAATCATAATATTAAAGATATTACGCAGAAAGGAAAACCAACAAGACCAGGAAGGAGCGTTGTGACTAAATATATCACAACTGTCCAAATATTTTGTAGTAGTTGGAACTGAATTTGAAATATCAAATGTTTTGCTTCGTTCCGCCTCCACAAACAAACACAGCACACACCAACAAAGAAAAATATTATTTGTTTCATTTAAAATATTTTCCCATTCTCAGACAAGCAGATGCAGTGTGAAATATGTTAATACGCACAAAAACAAAGAGAAAGAGCTCATTAGCTAAGTTGACATTTCAAATTTCTCATTCTAACAGTGTAAAATATGATTACGTTCTATTCTATAACACATTTTTTTCTTGATTTGAAACACATCAGTTAAAAGTCAGTGGGTTTGATTGTCTTTTTTGCTTCCAGTGCATTGAATAGACATCCATACAAAATTACCGAAGGGAAATAGTAATATTATGAATTAATTTGGATGAATTTCTATGCACATGGGCACACAAAAAACAGTATGATTTCTTTAGCCTTCTAGGTACAAGATACTTACGAAAAGAGAGAAAACTCTATCCTTCACCTTTAAGCTCAAACTTCGTGCTTTTAATATTTGAACAACTCATATAATCAACTTCAACCTTTGAAGATATAACGTAAGTCTACAAAACCACGATCCATCACATATCTCAGATCACAAAGCATAATACTTTTTAGCCACCTTTCAATTATTTCACATGCATAATTTATTTAATTCAAGGAAATTGATTTCTAGAAATTGCGCGTCTAAACATCCCAAAAATTTACTTCATTTCAAAATGTCAAACCATCTGCATTCTCCTATTATGCTCACACAAAAGACAATATTCGAAACAAAAGCAATCAATATTTTTCCACTTGTTTGAATACCTTCAATTAAAAAATGGAGAAAAAAAAAGTCAAAATACGAAGTGAAAAGATGAAAAAAAACAATTAAATGCATTACAATTCAGACTATTAGTTCATTAATTATTGTTTGGGGGTTGGGAAGGGCCAGAACTGCAGGGAGCATAAATGGTCACCTGTGTCGTTTTTCCACATCCAGTTTCACCAGATATGAGCACAACCTGCTTTGGAAAGATGAAAACATCTTTTATCTATTGGACATGATCCAAAGGAGATAAACAATTGCAAATTTAAACATAAAAAAGGATCTCTACAACACTTTAAAAAAGCAGTCACCAAAAACCACAAATCCCATCAAGCTGAAAAATAAATTATAAACAGTCTTTCTTCTCTAATTCTCTGTAAACCAGACTTCCTAGTTGTAGGAGCCTTTTGTACATAGCCGTTCAACATTCTGTTATTCTGGGATCTTAGCAGTTATAATTGTTACGTGACATCAATGTGATTCAGTATATATGTGTTGTAGACTCACAACTAGGCAACTAATAAAATACGTACACTATAGGCTTGTTTGGAACAGATTATTCTAAAATCATTTTTCTCGAAGATAATTTTCAAAAACATGTTCTATGGACCCATAACTTTCCCCACTTTGACACATTCTCCAAGATAATCATTTTAGCTTGAAAAAGTCTGCCAGACAAACTTTATGCAACAAGTGATGAAGACAACCTGATGAGATTCTAAAGCTGATGTAACGGAATCCCTGAAAGATCCAATTGGAAGCTTAGACCTCTCCTCGGTGATCTGTAACATGGAACCATGGTAACTTGCTTGGTTTTCACATTTAAAGCTGACAGATAACAGTACTAAGAGTGCACAAGATTCAACGGGGAAGTAAACTAAAGTACTAAACGATAAGGCACTAGACCTGTCTCAAGTATGGGGATTTTTCTATCCTTGAAGCAAGTGATACCACCTCCCTTGCAATTTCAGACTTGGTCATCTCAGGTTTGCAAAATATGTCACCTTTTCTTTGTTGTACTTTATAAGTTCTTACGGAACATTCTCCAACCTTATTCTCAGCCATCTCTCTGTCATCAGGGGGATACCGAGAAAACATATCCTGTAAAACATCTTTTGCTTCAGCTGAAAATCTGAAAGAAACAAGATTTTCCTTTCCTTCCTTTTTGGTCTTATAAACAGAAACTTGTCGATTATCCCCCCGCCTAGAGAGAGTTATGTTCATTAGACAGATAAAGAACCTAAAACCCAAATCATTTAGGTAATATTATCATACTTGTAATTACTTACCAAGTGCTTTTGGACCTCATTCCCATTTTTCTACATAGGATATGCACTGCAGCTCGATCCTGATTTGACATATTAGCTTCAAGTGTATACACTGCATCAGCAAAATTTACACGTGCTAAATTAGTTATGCAACTACAAACTATAGTAAGCTATACAGGGCATAACCAGCACAAAAATGTGGTCAAAGTTGTCTAAATCAATTAGAACAGGCTTGTAAATATAGTGCTCAACTTTCAATTTTAAAATGACAAACCTTCAAGGCTTCTTTTTCCTTTTAATGCTATCATCCAATCATTAATTTTACGCTACTCTACCCTTTTATAAGCCTACCTATGTCTTTCTAGAAAAAAATTTATTGGTTATAATTCCAGGCTATTTCCAGCCATCCAATAACATATCATAATCCAAAAATACTCTGATCAGTATCATCTAGCTTGGAACTGATAGAGTGTATTGGAAGTTCAACTCATATTGGCTTGCACAGCCTGATAAAAGATGAAACTCCAGTTAGTCCCCCTAACTCCGAGCATAAGAAGTATTCAGACAGGCTACCAATTTCCAGATTTATTCACTCATGTGTGCCCAAGGTATCGATGGTAGCAAATAATACATCAGCACACCAGATAACACTTGGAAGGGGAAAACAATAATACAGGACCATTTACCTTGCCAAAAGAATTTCATGAATAATAAGAACATAATAAATCACAGAAGGAGAATTATTAGAATACAATCTTTATATTTGAGATTCGACATCCTTATTCTGTAGCAAACAAAGAAATAAGAAAGAAAAGAAAATGAACCGAACTTGTAGACAATATTTAGCCAATAAACAATAGAGTTCGGGACAGCTGTCAAATGATGATACAATATAAATTAAACATACAAAATAATAATCTGATTACATTTATGACCTTTCTGGTATAGTGGTGGAAACAATTATTCTGTCTGAGAACGAAAATAACAAGTTACAGTGTGCGAAAAATTAAAAATTGGCTGCCATCATATTGTCTTATTTGGGCAATGAATAGTTTTATCAAAGCAGACAGGCGCAAAACAAACCATATACAAGAATAAGCAAATGAAGACGGCATTAATCCCGAACAAGCTCAGCTTTATAATACGAGATGCCTGATACATAATAATTCGTCCATTGGCCAAGCAATCTATTATTACATGTTGAATTAGAACTTATACTTTACAGGGACCCTGCCTAGCAGATTCAGAACATTAAATTTTTAAAATTTCTAATTCACACATTACTCAATTGACTCCTAGCTAAACTAACGAACAATATCATATATCTACATACAAATACATACAGTTTTAGGCGAAATCTGAAAGGTATATGCACATGGATTATATTTTAAGGCAAATGAATTATATAAATATACTTAGCTCCTACAAGTTCTTAAATATCAATTAAAATCGGCATAGCGTTCAACCAATTCATAACTAAGCAATATGCAAAACTGGGTATTGTTTCTATTAATTAGAAATAAAATAAAAAATAAAAAAATTCTTCTTTTCATTTCGATTTAAATAACCTTCAGCATCAGATTTACGGAACTCTTCAAGTATCTGGGTCAGACGAATTCGAGTAGCTTTGGAAACTATGGTCTTTACTTTTCGGTATCTCCCTTTCTTCAGCCTCTTCTTCCCAGCCCCACCAGATGCTTCCGTTGCCATTCTTCTCTTTCTAATCTTCTCCGTTTTACCCATTGTTTTCTTCAAACTATATTTTTTTTCCCGGTGTAATGGGGCTTGAATTCAGTGTCTCAGTTGAGTTATGTCGGTAGAATCGGAGAAGAAGATTAAGGAGAAACAGCGGAATGCATTTGAGAAGAGAGATTATGTTCAGTTGTACTGTGGTTTTGCCTTTCTCGTGCCTGCGTACCCATACCCTAATGTAATAACCAAACGGGCTTCAACTTCTCCTGGACCTTATATGATTATGAGTCATTATACTTTCACACAACTTTCAATTGAGTCATTATACTTCAATTTATACCAATTAGGTCACTATATATATATTTTTTACAAATTAGGAAAATTTGAATATTTATGTTTCAATTTATGTCAGTTGGGTCACCATATAATATTTTGATTTTCAAATTAGATCATTCCATCCCATTCGGGGGTGGATGCATAATTTTAACGTTGAGTGGGCACAATCGAACTTACAAAGAAGTTGGGAGAAATTTTACAATCGAAAATTTACGTCCAAAAAAATCACATATCCCATATAATTTTACATCCGAAAATTTATATAGGATATGACTTTTTTTAATGTAAAATTTCCTAATAAAATGATGAAAATTACATTGAGAAATTTGTATCGCAAAAATAATAAATGTTAATGAAATAATTGATTTTTTTTTTAAATGCGAGTTAGAAAGGCTCACGTTTAACGTATTTTTAACTATTTTCGATCTATGTTTGAACTATTCGATATGTCCATAATATAGTTCTTGAAATAAGTTTCGAAATGATATAAGCAATTTGTAGATTCGATTAGCGTACGATCGTCGGAGAATTTTTAAAATTAGTATATTTCGAAATTCAAATTTATTTTGATTTTACCTCTGTTTGGTGGAGAGTAAAATCAATTTTTCAGTAAATTTTGATAAAAATTAAATAGTTATGGATTCTATAAAATATGTTATTAAAATTAATTGTTAACTTTGATTTAGATTAAAATTTAAATTTCAATCGATACCAAACGTGATTTTATATTTTAAAAAAAAAATGAATCTCAAAAGTTTGGGGGGGCACGTGCCCCCAGGACCCCCTGGGTCCGCCCATGATCCCATTTCCTAATACTTTTTGATAACGTGCTCATTTATTACTAACAAATATCCTACGTGGCAATTAAAACGTCATCAACTCAACATGTCTTCACATCATAAAATTGTTAACACTCAAAAGTTCGTGACCAATTGAGGTCGAAAAGGTCACCAACACAGGTCGTAATTGTAGAATTAGGGCCAAATTCGCGAAGAAAACTACCTAAATTGTTGTTTGACATAACTTCGTACACACTTATAGCCTCGTGACATGTTACCTATCAAATCAAATCTTACATGTACTATTTGCCTGTAAAAATTTGTAATTTACGGCATAGATTGAGTCCACGAAATAGGGTGTGAAAGAATTTAATTTTCAACATCGTTTTGGGAAGAAATTTTGAAGGTTTGTATTATTTTCCCTTACACTGGCCACTAATATCTGTGAAAAGATTGCTCAAAGTAAAATACTAGCAAATGGATCTATAAATCGAGGTAGAGATGCTCGAAATGCTAAGGGCCCATTTAATTTGTGTTTCAATTTTCAATATTGAATTTAGTTTAGATTTTATATTTTATGGTATATTTTAAAATTACTAAAATGTGTTTGATTTGTCATTATAAAAAATTATTTTTCAAAATATAAAACAGAAAAACATGTTTGGTTTGAAATTTTGAAAAATTATTTTATAACGTTTTATTTCATTAATTTGATTATTCAGTAAAATAGAATAATTTTATATTAATATATTATCAACAATACATACATTTTAAAGTCGGTAAAATCTTATAATATTTTTTTCGTTATAAAAGTAAAATGCAAAAAATAATCAATTCAGTTGACAAAACATAGAAAATAAAAAATAAAAATCAATGACAGAGAAATTTTATCTGTTTTGTTTTAAAAAGTTTTTTAGAATTTTTATTTAAATAACCAAATAGAGTTTTTATTTATTTTTAGTATTTTAGAATATATATTTTTATTTTTAGATTTTTTTAGAATTTTATCTAAAATGTAAAATTTACTTTTTTTTTTAGAATTTTTATGTTTTTAGAATTTTAATTTTTTTTTTCAGAATAGTATAATTTTTTTTCTTAGAATTTTTATTTAAAAGCTCATTTCTCTTGTTTTGATAGGTTTTGTTGTTTTCTTCGAAAATACTGAAAACATAAAAAATATATTTTAATTTTTATGTTATAAGTTTAATTTTATTTTTGAAAGCGCATCACCATACAAATTTTAAGTGTTTTACAAGATTGAAAGCTTAAAACAACTTGATAACAATAAACCAAACACATCCTAAGGTTTCTAGAAAAGCAAATAGAAGATAGAAATGAGCTTTGTTTCATATGCAATAAAATCTCGATAAATTAATAATTTCACTTAAATAATAAAAAATTTCAATCTCGACTTGGGTCAGTGTACTAAATTAATAACCCTACTAAATGCATAAGATAATAATTTTTTGAGATCCTTTAATTCCAACGAATATATAAATAATAACTACTTAAAATTATAAAAGTTCATAATAATACAAATTAACGAACTTCTAACTTGACAACATTTTTTCCCATTGCCTCTTTTTCAAAATATGTATTTAAAATCTTTTACTCTTTCTTTGCATCCAAATCAATTTCAACTTCATCCCTAATTTTTTGCAATGCACATATAATATATTTGGCTTGTTTTTCATGTTGTACAAAATAATCATTTAAGATTACAACTGCTTGAAATGCTTATTTAGGAGAAATTGTTGGTAAAATACAGCTATCATCTGAATCATGATCATCATTCATAGGTGCATTGAGTACCATTTGAATAATATCTTTATCAGTCGGAGATTCCATCATCACATCATTTTCACTGGGATAGTTTAAAAGGTACTCATTATCCATCACATTTCTATAGCGTAGACTAAAAATAATTTCACGCAATCCATTGATTCCTTCATCTTCACTAACTTTTGGTTCAACACTAATATCTTCATCTCATCGAGTCTTGCAGTGCCGAACATTATTTACAATAGTTGTTGTTTTCACATCAATTGTCCAAGCCACGTTAACAAAATTGATATAATTCAATACATATGTTTTTTTAAGGATTTGCTGCTCCTGGCTTGTAGCCTTCTAAGATGTTAGAATGAAAACAACGTCGATATTGAATTTTTAGTCTTCTAATAATTTCAACATCACATAGTTGAACATTTGACGTTGTGTTAGGTGGCAAGAAAAATAGTTTCAACATTTCTCAAGCCTTTTATCACCCTTGGATGTGCTGGGCAATTATCCACAATAAGCAGTACCTTTATACCATTCATAGCAAGTGACTAATCTGCTTCTAAATTGTAAAACAACCCTATTTCATCCATATTATGGATATTATTCCATTGGAATTGGTCTAGTTTTGCTTGTATTCCCAGTAAATCATTTTTGAATCTTCGATATTCTACATTGTAGCTGAACCACTTTCACCAAAGTGTCGTAAGACTTAATTCCGTGTCTTGATTTGAACCTTCCTAGCCAACCACTTGAGAAATTAAATTCTGAATTGATTTCGCCATACATTTTGAGCAAAAACACTTCTGCTTACGTTTGGATCATTTCTCCGGTCATGTTTAATTTCTCTTCAGATAAATCTTTCGTACAATACATTTTCTAACTCGCGATATTTTGCTGATTTGTACCTGTTATCATTGCTATTTTTTTATTTCAAGTGACAAATATTTTGCTAACCCCTTGAGAGTATTAAATATTATTGATTGGCTAATGGTGAAATTATTTTTTTCTTGAACACACCGTTGCATATCATTTTGATTAGAAGAGGCATGCTCATTTTTATATTCACACGATGCTCTTCTCATCTCACCAATTAATCTAAATTTTTTAACTTCTTTCAAATGAGACGCGATGGTAGAAAAATGTATGAAACTTGAAATGATTGAGGGTCTTAAATTAAGACTAATGACGGTAGACATTATGTTTCACGTTAATCTTCCAATGTATTAAACTTTGAAGACAATGCACGTACATTAATGTATCCTCTGTAATGTAAGTGTGTGCTTACATATTAAGCCCCCGTTTGATCTACATTATTATCTCATTAAAATGAAAAATATGACCGTTATCCATCACATCAATATTTAGATTCAAATTTTCTATCTCTTATGTGGGCCCCAATAATTGCTATATTTTTCATTCTCATTCTACAATAATTGGCTCAAACAGGGCCTAAATTTTGAATTTCGCCCATTTTTTTACATGTATTATGGTCAAATATAATACAAGTTATAAAAATATAAAATGCTCTATAAATTAATAAATATTCATTTATCGATAAATTAATAACCCCTCTAAAATATTAATATTTTCGATCCTATTATTATTATTATTATTATTATTATTATTATTATTATTATTATTATTATATAGAGATTTTGGAATATATATTTAATTGAATATTAATTATTAAATGTGCACGCAAATAAATAATTGAATTGTATGAAAACAATCAAATTGATTCATGAACATATAATTTAATTAATTTGAATCAATGAATATAGAAAAAGAATAATGTATATACGTTTCAGTTAATTTCCTAAATAGTCACTAAACTTTGCCAAAAATTTTCAGGAGGTCACCAAACTTCAAAACTTTCCTAAATAGTCACTGAACTTTGCAAATAGTTCATGGGGTCACTGAACTTCAAAACTTTCATAAATAGTCACTGAACTTTGCAAATTGGGACCCCATACACCAATGGTTCAGTGACCCCTAGAAACTTTTTGTAAAGTTGAGTGACTATTTAGGGAAGTTTTGGCAAAGTCCAGTGATTATTTAGGGAAGTTTTGAAATTCAGTGACCCCCTAAGAACTTTTTTGCAAAGTTCAGAACTATTTAGGGAAGTTTTGAAGTTCAGTGACCCCCTAAGAACTTTTTTGCAAAGTTCAGAACTATTTAGGGAAGTTTTGAAATTTGGTGATTTCTTGGGAACTTTTAACAAAGTTCAGTGACTATTTAGGGAATTAACCCATATACATTTAAACAAATGGGGTGTACATGAACCAATATGAAATTTAATTAATTTGAATTAATAGATATAGAAAAATAATAATTTATATACATTTAAACAAATGGGGTGTACATGAACCAACATGAAATTTAATTAATTTGAATCAATAAATATAGAAAA